>OZ004704.1:99794169-99821669 GCA_963924515.1 Vespertilio murinus
AGGAAAGAGAGAGATAGAGAGCTAGAAACGTCAATGAGAGAGGAATATCGACCAGCTGCCTCTTGCACACCCCCTACCGGGGATGTGCCCGCAACCAAGGTACATGCCCTTGATTGGATTGAACCTGGGACCTTTCAGTCCGCAGACCGATGCTCTACCACTGAGCCAAACCGATTTTGGCCAGGAAAACATTTTTAGTGAGTTTATGACAGTAATCTATTAATCCATGCTTGCTGGGTGAATAGTTTTGTTTCTTAGAATACTTGACTCCAACTAACCATTTGTATTACTTTTAAAGGTTTTAAGTCTGGGAACCCCACTTTTAGCTTGATGGCATCTATGCCTCCTTTCTTTTCATAATCAGCTTTTCTGTGGACACAAATTGCATGCTTTGGAATCTCAACACCCAGACAAGAGCATCCAGAACTTGTATCTTTTTTTTTTCTCTTATGATCTAGATATTTGGAATATCTGAGATAGCTGGTCCATGGTATAATTATTTTCTTACTGTGTAAACTAATAGGTCCTGAAAATTTCCTGGACTTTGATATTTTATAATATTTGAAGTTTTCACACTTTTCTAGCACTAGAAGAATCATTTTATACAGATTGAATTTAATAAAATTTAAAGAGATGATTTGCATCTGAAGGCAATAATTTAAATATTAGATGGTAACTTAGGTCCCCACCCTGCAGATTGATGAAGAGGAGTATAGTTATAACCTTTTAAAATTCCAGACTCAAACTCTTCTAAATGAGTTGCAACCATAAAGTACATGTTTTTCTTTTAATTTGTTTATTCCACAAATAGATTATTCATATTTCCTGTTACATCTGTGTAGGGTTCTATTGATGCACACTGTTTGTTTACTTCCCTATTTTTTAAAGCCTTTAGTTAGCAGCTCAAAGAACAGGAAACACATTATCCAATTTTCCATGCAGGAGGCATCTTTCTACAACAGTCCTCACACTGAATCTCCATGGTAATTATATAACCAAGATTGGGGGGCGGGAAGTTGTTTTTTTCATTTTCAGGTTTTCTTCCATGTAAAAGAAAGCTCAAGAGTAAAAAGTGTGATAGCAAGCTTGACATTCTCTCCAAGTTAGTCATGTTAGTGCTGTAATGGTCAGTTTTGTCCTTTGTTTTAATTTTGCACTATGGTATAATCATTATAGCATGAACATACCAAAAGAAAAATGAACCTTATTTCCTACAAGTATATGTTTCAAATCAAGGGGAATGCACACAAACCATTAATTAGTCACCCCTGGGCATGATTTGAATTGGAACAAATGCCATTGTTCTTTAGGACTGTTTTGATACTACAAAGCATTGTTCTAGAACCCTGAAGATTCACTCTACTTCCTTACATGCCTATTTATACTAGGACCAGCTTTCTTATCCATTAGTGCAGCTCAGTTTTCTGGCTCATTTCTAAAGTGAGCTATTAATATATTTTCTGTATGAAGATAAATTGTTACATGTATCACTTATATAAGTACCTGTGGGTTTAGAATTAGAAGTAAAAATCATTTTATATGCAGGAAACTATTTACAGCACATAATAGAAAAAATAACTGTAATAATGCTCTGGCTTCTTGCTGAAAATTATGTGTATGACTTTCATCTCCCGTTGCTCATATCCTGAAGATGAAAGCTTTTGAGATTTTTTAATATGGGCTCTAAAACATAATTTGTGGCAATAACAAAGGACAAAAATTCATCCAATTATATAATACCTGCATTTTCAACTTTATTAACATCATAAAGTAAAAATCAACCATCAGATAAAAAAAATGTGTGGGTAATTCAAAATAAACCCCTCATAAATGTCTTCAAATTGTTTTTCTTGCAAAATGTGAATTTTTATTTTATATCCAGCTTTCTTCCCTATTAAACAAATCTTCCCTATTAAAGAGTACTATGGTGGTAACATTTGTCTTATTTTAACTTTCCAAGTGGTAAAGGATATTTATAGGCATTTTCTTTAGGCATTAAAATAGCCAAACATTTAAGAAACCCTTGATACAACAAATCTTCCTTTTTAAATGCTCAGCCAAGACTTAGATTACTATTTGAGATCACATGCAAATGTTCCTTAAATGAGATATATAATTAGGAGCATAGATCCATACACTTGCAATAGTTTCTATATGTAAGGTTAAAGCATACTGTTGTCAAACTGAAATAAAATTATTTGGTAAATATTTAAACATGACAGTAAAGGAGAAATACATTTTTTGGCTTTTTTTTATTGATTATAGTATCACATAATTGTCCTTATCCCCCCATTCCCATCCCAAACCCCTCCCTACATATGCCCCACCCCCTGTTGTCCATGGCCACTGACTAGGCCCACATGCATGCACATAAGTCCTTTGGTTGATCTCTTCCCCTAACCCCTCCCCTCCCCTACTTTCCCTCTGAGGTTTGAGAGTCTGATCACTGTTTCTCTTTCTCTGGGTCTGTTTTTGTTCATCCATTTATGTTGTTCATTATTTCCTCTAGATGTATGAGATAATGTGATCCAATAAATACCCTTGTAAGAACCTAAACTGTGACAAGCCATAATGGTTATGCTGAGAGACAGATGAATCAGTCTGTAGTGAGTTCCTTTGGCTGACATGTACACATAAGGAGAAATACTTTTAAGTTGAAAGGTATATATAGAAAATTACATTTCTGAATTTCCAACCAAAATGCCTCCTTATCTTAAGCCAGTGCTCATCAATAGAATATAAATTTGCAAAATTCTTTATGATTTTTAAAGAGCTTCAAAAATAGGTGTCATACACAAAAAGACTTTTCATCTTAACATGTGTTATATGCCTCTTTTTATGGAAAAAAAGGAAATGCTCTAAGAGCACCACTTGAAACTCCTTCCTTCAAAGTTCATTAAATATCTATATATATAAAATCATAAGCAACCATTATAACCAGACAACTAGATGACCAGACAACTGGCTGGTAGCTATGACACACACTGACCATCAGGGGGAAGATGCTCAATGCAGGAGCTCCCAGCCAACCTCCCAAGGTCACTTTCAACCCGTCCCCTTTCCCCCTTCTTCCATCCTAATCCTAACCCTACCCCTTCCCCCCCACACCCCCCACCCTGCTAGCTGGCCAGCCCTTTTGGGACTGGGTGAGCTGGCCAGGCCAAGGGACCCCACCTATGCACAAATTCTTGCACCAGGTCTCTAGTATGTGAAATAAAACATGTAAATTTTATCAGGAATTATCCAAAATACTTTCTCATAGGTTACTTGTCAGATTCTGAATGAATGACCTATGTCATCTCAAGGTAATGATGAACAACGTTCCCTGTGGTTTGCCATTAGTATTAACCTAAAAATCAGCAGGATCATTAATACCAACTTTGAATAAAAAATACAGGAAGAAATCAACTTCAAATTATACATTTTATTTTACATCAAGTGTTCAGACTTTTAAACATGCATATTGTCACTTTGTTTTCTTCATTTTTAGCTTTTTAAAATACTTAGTTACTTCAGTAAGATGTTATTACCAAAAATAATATGTATAGAGAGAAAAAATGAAAGCAAATGTGGTAAGATATTAGCCACTGGGGAATTTGATTAAAGGGGACATGGGAGTGTTAGATACTCTTCTTGAAATGTGTCTTTCAGTTTGAAGTTACTTCAAAATAAAAAGTGGCAGAAGATTGTTGTTTTAACTATAGTAAACATATTCAATTTACCTTGAGTACTAATAGCACAATGAATCCTAGATTTTCAACCATTAAAATGTTTCTCTTAGAATGAGGATTTTTGTCAATGGTTAGAATGAGTAGCTTCTCAATGGTTTCTGCCCAGTGTGGGAAATGTTTTTGTAAGTGTGTACACTCGTAGGAGCAGCTGGTGAGTGGGAATTTTTTTTTTACTAAAAAATAGACTTCAGGAATAAATGTGTTCATGTGGCTTTTTTCCCCTTGAAAATGTTCTGTCAACAGAATGTATGTTTATTCATTAAGTTTCACAACACATTGAGCCAGTGTTGGCATTTTGAAATGTTAGAACCAAAAGAAATCAAAATATATGATTTACATTTCACAGATACAAGGACTTCTAGAGATTTGCCCAAGGTCGCAGTCTGGTTGAACAAAACCAGAACCAGGATCTAGGTCTTCTGGTCCCTATCTCAGGCTCTTCCCATGAACAAAGAAATAGAACAAACAAATAAGTTCATAAGAGCCAGAGATCTAAGAAAAATAATATCCGATGCAGAAGAAAAGGGTACTTACTCCTTGTATTTGAAAGAAAGGAAGGAAAAAGAGAAGAAGGGAGGGAGAAAACGAGAGAGAAAAATTCAATATTTTCACATGAAAACCCAGGGAGTGTCAACATAAGAAGGAAAGTGGAGAGAAGAGTACCCAAGCAAGTGGCAGTGGAGGGAGCAGAGACCTCTTAGCAGAAAGGATATAAGGTGGAACAACTGAAAGAGAGCATGTAAAAAGCGGAGAAACCCAAAGATGTTTCCTCTGGATTGGAATGGCAAGGCAGAGCACTGTTTCTGTGCCTATAGGACAGGGATTCTACTTTTTTCATCTTTGTTCTCCCTTCTCTAACCCCATCTGCTCCTGAATATACACATAGTAGGTGCTCCTTAAATATTAGAAAAATTTTAGTATGTGGCACTTTCTACAATATGAAGACAGTGCAACACACCTAAGTGAATTCCAAATACCATATCTTAATAAAATCTCATTCATTCTTTGTCCCATGATTTGAAAGGGGTAGAAGCATTTTTTTAAAAAAAGTGGAGCCTTGTCAAGAAGATCATAAAAAGTAAAGATGACCTTCCCCTCCCAAAGCCAAAGCTAAAGCCAGATCAAACAAGCTGTGAAGCAAGGATGGACCTGGAGAGCATTGTTCTGAGGGAAATAAGCCAGCAGAGAGAGACAAATATCAGATGCTCTCACTCAAGTAGAACCTAGTGAGCAGAATTAACTACCAAGCAAAATAGTGATGAACTCATAGCTACAGAGCAAGCTGACAGTTCTGAGGGGGGAGGGAGTTGTTGGGACAGGAGAGGAATTGAGCAAAAAAGAAAGAGGAAAAACTCATGGACAACAGTGGACATGGATGTGGATATTATTTCCTTAATAAGTCCACTGATGTGCCCTAAATATGTTTTCAATGTACAGGGCAAAGGAGGTGGGAAGAGGTGGAGGAAGGTATAGAGGGAGTAAATGGTAGAAAACTGACTTGGGGTGGTGAACACACAATATGGTGTACAGATGAAGTGTTTTATTTTTTTAATGTTTTTAATATATTTTATTGACTTTTTTACAGAGAGGAAGAGAGAGGGATAGAGAGTTAGAAACATTAATGAGAGAGAAACATCAATCAGCTGCCTCTTGCACACCCCCTACTGGGGAAGTGCCCGCAACCAGGGTACATGCCCTTGACCGGAATTGAACCTGAGACCCTTCAGTCTTCAGGGTGACGCTCTATCCACTGAGCCAAACTGGTTTCGGCCCAGATGAAGTGTTTTAGGATTGTGCACTTGAAACTTGTATCATTTTGTTAGCCAGTGTCACCCCGATAAATTTCAATAAAAAGGAAAACAAATCAGGCTATAAAGAAGCTCTATGATATTGACATGGTCAAGATCAATACCCTGATCAGGCCTGATGGCGAAAAGAAGGCATATGTTTGACTGACTCCTGATTATGATGCTTAGGATGTTGCCAACAAAATTAGGGTCATCTAAACTAAGTCCAGCTGGCTAGTTCTTTTTTTAAATATATTTTATTGATTTCAGAGGGGAAGGGAGAGGGAGAGAGAAATATCAATGGTGAGAGAGAATCATTAATTGGCTGCTTCCTGCACACCCCACACAGGGGATCCAGCTTGCAACCCTGGCATGTGCCCTTGACCGTAATCGAACCAGGAACCCTTCAGTACGCAGCCTACCCACTGAACAAAACCAGCTAGGGCTGGATAATTCAAAATATAAAAAATTTTCACTGTGAAAAAAAAAAGTGTACTAAAATTTTAAAATAAGAGACATGCACATGGTTAGGGGTAGGGGAATAGACCCTGACTAGTTTAGAAAGCGGGCCACTGAATTGGTTCAGGAGATGAGAGGCCTCTCTGAGGACCGGAGAACTGAGCCTTCATTGTGTTACTAATCTGTGCTGAGTAACCTACTCTTACTTTTTCTCCTGCCATGGAAGCTTGCAGCCTCTGTCAGCTTGTGGTAACCACCCTTCCACGCTGCTGTGTGAATCTGAAGACTTACTTTAGTAACCTCAGATCTCTCATAGGATGACATATTGACCCTCAATATTTAAGCTTGCTGTCTAAGCACTGTAGGTATGGGGGTGCACTTTCTATGGGCTTTCTTGCCAGTGTGTCCTTTCACAACCCACACTCAAAATTCAGTGAAAAACAGAATTTAACTCAGGATGAAATTTCTTACCAAGTCTCATGATTTTCCTTGCCCCCTTGATATATACTTTAAAAGGTAATTCATTGAACCTTTTACAAAAGTGAATTCTGGCTGTCTGAACAGCTCAGCTTTTCCTGAGTAAATCCACTGATGTGCTGAAAATGTATTTTTAATGTACAGGACAAAGCAGAGGATTTTCTAAAGTGGTAGGTGAGTGACAATTCTCTGCATATGCTCAAAAACAACTAAACAAAGCATTTTGAGTTTATAACTGCTCTAACAATATATAATATATGTTTTAGTCATGATAATTTTACTAAAAGTACATTATGAATCCTGAGAAACAGCATTTTCCCTCAGTTGGTCTGCCTAGAGTTTATAATACTAACAAGTATCTTAAAGGGGAGCCTATTGTTCTCCAAGCTCCTCATCTCTGCCCTGTATAACCCGCCATGGAAGCATTCAGGGGATTTTGACACAGGCAAATAAAGATGACAAATGCATTGGTTTAGACCTTAACCTCATGTGCTTTCTATATAAAACATACAACACCGCCTTTGAACTTGGCAGTTGTCATTTAAGCAATAACATGCTGTCGGCATAATGTGTCTAATAGTAAAGTAAATCCTAGGTCTGCATACTTCACCAAGGTTACCTTCAAATGAAAAAGCGGGTTGCTGAATTAGTTTAGAACCATGGTCGGCAAACTGTGGCTCGCAAGTCACATGTGGCTCTTTGGCCCCTTGAGTGTGGCTATTCCATAAAATACATGGCCTGGGCGAGTCTATTTTGAAGAAGTGGCATTAGAAGAAATTTGTTTAAAAACATTTGGCTCTCAAAAGAAATTTCAATTGTTGTACTGTTGATATTTGGCTCTGTTGACTAAGGAGTTTGCTGACCAATGGTTAGATGAGAAAAGGCTATGAAACATCAAGACATTGTTTCCATTTGTTTTGGGTTTTTTTGTACTGGATAAATGAAATGTCTTTCAGGTTGTCTACCTCTTAGATCAGGGGTTCTGCCTCATTTTCTGTTTTAGATTTTATTTTAAAATATACTTTTTTTTTCTGGTGACACCTTTGAGATTTTAATTTAATAAAGCTCCAAAAGTAGTGATTAAAACTTTTGCTTCTCAAATGGCCCACCTGCTGTTGACTAAATTCTTCCAGGAAGTTACCAAAAATAACTTCTCTTTTTTTGAACTCCTATAGTACATGTAGCATTTATCTGTCGCATCTTACCTTGCGTTTTGATATGTATTTATTAAACTTATCAGTCAAGTTATATTTTAAACCCACTGAAGACAGGAGTTTGTTTTTAAACATCTATTTATCACCCAACACAGTTCCTTATTATAAGGTGCTTAATGAATTAAAATATAAAATATATAAAATTAAAGTAAAATATATAAAGGAAAAATAGCCTGTAATTTTAACTTGTGGGTGGAACAGGACATTCTTCCTGAATCTGTGGTTATCTGATGCACTTGCCAGTTGCTTCTCACTTGAGAGCCAGTGAGTATCCTGCACATAAGCATTGCTACAAATCATTGTTCAGATGTCATGTGTGTCCTCTCTTTTCTAGACTGTGAAGTAGGGACACAATATGAAGGCAAAGCAATAGAAACACATATATGTAGCACAATTCTTTGTGTCCCTTTTGGAAAGTAGGTAATCATCACTATGTTGTTCTGGAACCATGATCATACAGTGATTGTCCCTTGTTCTCTATCTTACGAATCTTCTATCCTCGACAGCAAATTATTATTAATGTGCTGAATATTTTGACTTTTTAAAATATATATATTTTATTGATTTTTTACAGAGAGAAAGAGAGAGGGATATAGAGTTAGAAACATCAATGAGAGAGAATCACAGATCAGCTGCCTCCTGCACACCTCCCTACTGGGGATGTGCCTGCAACCAAGGTACATGCCCTTAACCGGAATCGAACTCGGGACCTTTCAGTCCACAGGCCAATGCTCTTATCCATTGAGCCAAACTGGTTTTGGCTATTTTGACTTTTGTTAGATGAAGATTTTGAGCTCCACTGAGTACATGAGAAAGTGGAAGCTTACAGAGGATGAAAACTCCAAAGGATTACATGCTAGTTAAGTGGCAGACCCCAGACATGAACCTGTCTGTCTTTGGCTCTGAATCCATTGGTTGTTCCTGTGACCCACAGCTGTCTACTTTGCTAACAATAACTGAAACATATATATATATATATATATATATATATATATATATATGCCAAGGGACCATCACAACTGAACAGACAGGCTACATGGGGTGACTAGGCAGACAGGGGCATTAGTGAGGGGCAACCAAATGACTGAGCAGCAGGCTGCGTGGGGTGACCAGACCAGTGGTGGGGGGCGGGGGGAAGTTGGGGGCAACCAGGCCTGCAGGGAGGGAAGTTTGGGGCAATCAGTCCAGCAGGGGTTGCAGTTAGGGTGACTAGGCCAGCAGAGGAAGCAGTTAGGCCCAATGCCCAGGGTTGGGCCTAAACTGTCAGTCAGACATCCCCTGAGGGGTCCCAGATTGGAGAGGGTGCAGGCTGGGCTGATAGGACACCTCCACTCCATGCACAAATTTCATGCACCAGGACTCTACTTATTATATAAATATTTGTGAGACATTAACATCTGGAACTAGATAAAAGGCTTACATTGAGGGAAGTATAATCCTAAAATAGACCTAATTAATATTCTATAAACTATTGAACATAATTTTATTACTGCCCATTAATAACATATTCCCTTGCATTTTGAAATCTTAAGTTGTCTGTAATTCTGGTCTAGAATTTCATTAACTACCCTGAATAAGAATCAGTGCTGACTTTAAGGATCTAGTGTTTCTGGGGAGAGAAAAGCACAGTGACACCCTCAGTTTAAGGGCAAGGTCAGAGGGATTGATTTATTATAATATGTGTAAAGTAGAATGTTAGGTCATTACTGTAAAGCTACATATTCATAAATTTTAAAGTGTATTTTTCTATATGTATCATGTCCTATTACAGAATGAATATGTAAATGAGGATGTTGATGCCAGAGTTATTGAGTATGAAGATAACCGGCCCATCCTAGATATGTTTCTGCAAAAGCCAATGGGTTTACTATCCCTACTTGATGAAGAAAGTAGATTTCCCAAGGCCACTGACCAGACTCTTATAGGTGAGTATGTCTACCTTTTCTGATATAGTCATCTAATTCTGAGTGATTGAAAAATGGGTTGTTAGCCCTGGCTGGGTGACACCATTGGTTGGAGTGTCCGATACACCAAAAGGTTTCCAGGTTTGATTCCCATTCAGGGCATGTATCTGTGTTGTGGGTTCCATTCCCTGTTGGGGTGCAGAAAGGCGGAGTTTATCAATGTTTCCCTCTCTCTCCCTTCCTCTCTCTAAACATATCCTCAGGTAGGATCGAAATAAAACAATTTTAATAGATTTTTAATTATTTGGGAGAAAACAGCTATCACAAAGCCTGTATATTGGACTTTAAAGAGGCTTTGGATTTAATATCTAGACCAGTGAATGTTAATAATAGGGTGAAATATTTCATGAAAAATTAAACAAATTTAAACATTAGACTTCTCCTAACTTTAATGGTAGTCTCCGAAACATAGGATATTATGTTAGAAATTACCTTGGAAATTATTCACCCCAAAATTAGAAAATGGAGGGCAAGGCAAAAGGATAGTTCTAGAATTTGAAATGAATTAGCTAATGTGGAGGAAATAAATTCTTATGTGATGTTCTAAACTTTTATCTACTAGATACAACTAGCCTCAAATACCTTAATAGGTACAGTACATTGTTTATAATAATCCCAAGTCATCAAAAATATTAAACATTTTTCTGTTTCATAATGCAGAGATGTATACTCTAATTAAAAGATTATCATCTAAAAATGGTTAACATAAATGTCCTACTCCTTAAATTAAAAATTAAAAACGTAGCTTTTTCAGCCATCTGAAAAAAATAATTTTTAATGTGGAACACTATATTCCCTGATGGTAGGAGATAACTATTATGTATGCTCAATACTTGCAAAAAATTCATATATTCTCTCACTTACTTTGGTGATATAATGTTCTGTTTCTGACCAGAAACACCATTAAAATCAGTGGTGCTAATTCTTTCCTACTGGTTGGTTTATTCTGTCTTCTTATTGCACAATACCGATGGAAAAGAAAATAATACTTAAATTGTGGAAAATTTTTGCATATCAGTCACTCTATTTTGATGCAAAAATGTTCCTTCTAGAACATGGAGTAAAAAGTTCTCTGAGGTTGGTAACATTGTTATAGAAAAGTAACTGTCTTTATGGTCCTGTTGTGTTTCCCACGCAATCAATAATAGCATATAGCATCTAATAGACAGGAAAAGCAAACACCCAATTTCTAGGTGCCTGTCTTTGCTTAAACTGTGTTTCACAAACCCCTTTGTTCAGTCAGACTCCAGTAGTTCCCTTCCTCTGTACCAGCAGTTCTCACAACGTGCTGCCCAGACAAGGAACATTAGCATCACCTGGGATCGTGCTAGAATTGTGACTTCTTCCACCCCTTTTCAGATATATTGAGTCAGAAACTCTGCGGGTAAAACCTGGCAATCTGAGGTTCTAATGGGCCCTCTAGGGGACTTCGTTGCTTACTGAGGTTTGAGAACTGCCGCAAATCATAACGGAATGGTAAAATTCATTATCTTGAATTTTGCCATACCATTTATAATCTTATTCCAAATCTGCACATATTATCTATGTAAAATTTTCTTTTTTATGGCACACTGCCCATTTTATGGAGAAAGGGGTGATTCTGTCAATATGCATTTTTTTTAGGATCTCCTACATACTTGATATTGGTGTTCCATTTTTTTTCTGTAGAAAAATTTGAAGATAATCTGAAGTCACAGTATTTCTGGAGACCCAAAAGAATGGAACTTAGTTTTGGAATTCACCATTTTGCAGGAAAGGTAAGAACTTTAAGGAATTATGACTGAATTTCTCTTTAGTCTTTTGTTGAACAATAAGGGTAGACATGAAAATTATGGCCTGAAATATTTATAGATGGTTATGATGAGATAGCCATCTGTGTCTGCCCCTATCTGGCCCTTACTCTGCTCTGAAACTTCCCACAGTTTGTCCTGTTCCTTACCAACCACTTTTGCTCCAACCACTTCCACATCTAGCATCTATCCTGAAAAGATTAAAAAAATATTAAGTTAAACATTGTGCAACAGCACAAGGTAATCGTTTTTCTAGAGGTATTTTTATAAAACAAAAACAAAAAACTAAGGGTAAACAAGAAAGAAAAGAAAGAGACAAGTCTTCAACAGTCCATCTTTCTGATCCTGATATCTGGTTTGGGGTAAGATTGGCTGGCAATGGGTACCTACATTTTTTTTTCTTTTAATGAGAGCTGGAACCTTTCTTATAAATGACTTTTTCAAACATTAGTGCTTCTCTCTTCACTGATGACTTTATCTCTTCTCCCTCCCATCAGGAGAAGGTGTCAGGCTAGAGATATGGTCAGATAACTGAGCTAACTTAGGTAGATGGAATTGGTTAATGGACTGGTACACCGTTAGAGGAAGAAATGTTTATGCATCGACAGATACACGCTCCCACACCAAAGCAAACCTCAGTACCTAGAGGACATTTTCCTTCCCTTCTGCAGAGAATAACAAGCCATTTCCTCACAATGATGTTATAAATATTGGAGGACTAGGAAGGTATTAAAATCAAGAAAGATTCAATGGATTAAAAATACATAAACAAAATAAAATAATTCAGAATCCTGAGCACCCTAGTTTACTAGAACTATATTCCACAAACTTCGATATTCCACAGACTTGAAACTGAAAAAAAAATCTGCCTTAAGTATCATAATTATAGTCCCTCATGATTTTTAGCATCTGATTTTTCAAATAAGCCTCTTTTAAAACAACCATTAAGAATTGCCTGTGATCATTTTATCCAGGTTTTAATAATTATATCAATTTTCTTGGATTACCATACCAAAAATATCATAGGCAGAGTGGCTTAAAACAACAAAAATTTATTTTTTCACAGTTCTGGAGACAACAAGGCCAAGATCAAGGTGCCAGCGGGGATGGTGTCTCTTGAGGCCTTTCTTCCTGGCTTGCAGACAACTGCCTTTTTGCTACGTCCATATAGTTTTTAAATTTAATTTAATTTTATTTTTCTCTGTGTGCAGGTTGGGGTCGATAGAAAGAAATCTCTGGTGTATCTTATTCATTTTAGGACATCAGTCTGATGAGATTGGGAGCACAACCTATGACCTCATTTAACCTTAAGCACTAGGTTAACTACCCTGTCTCCAAATATAGTCACATTTGAGGATGAGGATTCAACATAATAATTTTAGAGGGATAGAATTCAGTCCATAACAACAACCATATTGGTCCAGCCTACAGAGATCTTAGGGTTACCTTGATTTTTCGAAAGCCTTAATATTATTCACCCCCACAGTGGACTTAGACCATTCTTACTACTGAGACAAAAATCTATAATGACTAATTCACTGAATTAGTGATAACAGAAATGAGAATGTCTGGGTGGTCCCAGTGTGCTTCCTCCTACCACACCCAACCCTCTGTAAATACAACAAATTTTCAACATAAAACATGGGAGGAATCAAACTTCTTTTATCATTTCAGCATCCAAAAAATCGGTGAGACAAATATTTCTCTGACAAGATTTATTGTAAACCTGGAGTGGTTTGCTTTTCCAACCAAGTTGTAAGGGACTACCTTTATAAATCTTTGTATACCTGTCACTCTGCACAGAGAAAGCTCTCAATAGATCTACTGATGATGATAATGGTGATGGCAGTGACACTGATTGTGATGATGATGTAATATACTTTATCAACAGGTCCTCTACAATGCAAGTGGGTTCTTAGCTAAAAATAGAGACACTCTTCCAACTGATATTGTGCTACTCTTGAGGTCATCAGAAAACAATGTAATTCGAGAACTAGTTAACCACCCTCTGACAAAAACAGGTAAGAGAAAACAGTTACCTTTAAATGAAAAAGTTTTTCAGGCCTTATCAAATAGTTTCTGATTGTAATTTTCATGAGTGTGATCCTCAGTTTTTTACATTGGTTTGTTTTTGGCTCATTAAATAGGCAATTATTAATATCCCCTGTCCAGATCATCTGAAGAAAATAATAAAACATAAAGAAGGCAGGTTTTCATTAAAGAAAGTGAAGCACCTCCCAGAAAGTATGGTGGTTTCCTAGTGCCTCATTAGAAGAATATGCTCAGAGAGTTCAGAATTGCCTGCTATTTTTGATCAGGTAGCATTTGGATGATTCTTTGAGGTCTATAGGTTTAGTGAATTCTGACTTACTGACTAAAGACTCACACAAACTTGTTCCATTCAACCACATACATTCTTAAATCTGCTTTTAAGTAGAAAAAAAATGTATAGTTTAGGTTGTTTTTCTTTACTGGAGTTTGAAATTTTCCTCTGCATTTTTATAGTTTTACTAGAGGCCTGATGCATGAAAATTCATGCACTGGAGGAGGCCCCTCAGCCCAGCCTTCCCCCTCTCACAGTCCAGGAGCCCTCAAGAGCAGGAGGTGACCCAGCAATCAGGGGAAGGCTAAGCCCCATCACACCTCTGCTGCTGCCACTCTCAGCAGCACAAGCCTCAGCCAGCCCTGGTTACCTGAGCCTCAGGTCGACCTGGGTAGCTGGGGAGCTGATGGAACTGAGGGACTCCAGAGACAGGCGGGGCTGAGAGGTCTGGGCTCTGCTATCTTATAGCCATGGGCGCCGCCATCTTTGAGGGCAGGGCAGTCAATTAGCATATTTCCTCCTTATTGGCTGTGGGGGCTGCCATCTTTGCAATAGCATGAGGGTCAATTAGCATATTACCTCTTTATTAGATAGGATTGACGTATAATTGACATATACAGATGCACATATTTAGACAGTAAATTTGATGAGTTTTTAACATACATAAATCCTGTAAAACCATCACCATAATTAATAATGAACCTATTGGTCACCACCTTCTGATACTTTGTAATCTTCCCCCCACACTTCCCTGCCCCTAACCAAATGTTCTTGACAAACTTGAGTTTTCTAATCAGGAGGCAAAATATAGCTCTTCATTTATTTAAGTCCTCTTTAATTTCTTGCAACAATATTATGTAGTTTCAGCATGCACGTCTTATACATCTTTTGTCAAATTATCTGCTAGTATATTACATTTTAAGCTACTATAAGTGGTAATTTTTAATTCAAGTTCTGTGTGTTGCTACTATATAGGAATCCAATTAATCTTTGTGTAATAATTTTTGCCCTGCAATGTTGATTAATTTATTTGAGTAGGTGTATATTTTGTTAAATGATTTGATGTCTAGCATACAGCTTTTGTTTAAGTGAAATTATTAATCATTTACTAAATTTCTTCCATTTTTATTTTTAGTTTCAGATAGGCTTACAATTTTTAATTTTCATTTAGGTAATACAAAGTAATAGTATCTATTAAGTAATGGGTCTATCCGAATTAATGTGCTACTAGCACTTTGTATATTTGTCACACTTCTAAGAAATCTCCAAGTCTGGTAACCTATTTCTAAAACTCCCTGATAATCCTAAGGATGATGATACTGATTGAAACTCCTGACATGCTTATCTGGAGGTCATCTGTTGCTGTCTCTGTCCACCTTGCTGTGTTCAGGAAGTTTCCCATTTGAAGAGTGACAGTGCCGTGTGCAGTGTCAGCACAGCATGAAAGCCATTGCACTCTTCTCAGCACTTTTCCCGGAATAAAGAGGAAGGGGGTGGGGGAGCGTGAACAGAGCAGAGGCACTGCCAGCCGCACCCCAGGCAGAGTTCCTCTCAGAGCCACCTTTTCAACCACAAAGAATGTGAAGGATTTGCCAGAAATATGTAGCCTCTGCTTTTCACCTAAGAGAATGAGAGTGACAAGAAATGACCTTTCTAAAGCGATATTCAATTCTGGAGATATTTTGAACATTACTATTAGGATATAAACTCTTGGATTGCGGGTGGTGGAGTTATTGTGGTTGGTAGGGGGAGGGAAAGGAGTGAACTAACATTTTCAGGCATCTACCATGTGACAGACATACTATCACATTTCATCAAAATTCTGTGAGGGAGGCATTATTAACCCCATGTTATGGATCCAAATTACAACTCAGAGACTTACTGGTAAGTGAATAACCTACAGGTAACACAGTTTAAGTATCAAACCTAGGTCTTCCTGGATTCATAGGTCATTATTTTTTACTACACCCTAATTTTTCTATAAGCTTGTGTAGTGAACCTTTACATAGGCCTCAAACTAGGCACACCTTTCTGAATGTTAAGTTGAAATTGTCCAGTGCAATCAACACACTTGATCCACCCACGCCACTTTGCATGAATTAATGATCCATGTGATTAAAAAAAACTTAAAAAAAATTGTTTCTTTATTGATTTCAGAGAGGAAGGGAGGAGAGATAGAAACATCAATGATGAGAGAGAATCATTGATTGTCTGCCTCCTGCACACCCCTACTGAGGATCACGCCCACAACCCAGGCATATGCCCTTGGCCATAATTGAACCTGGGAACCTTTAGTCCACTGGCATTGATCCAAGCCGACTAGGGTGATCTGCATAATTTTTAAGGCCCATTGTAAAACTTACTTTGTGGTAAAGAAAATCTCAGATGCCACTCAACACACACACACACACACACACACACACACACACACACACACAGCCTCCTTTATCATAACCACCCCATATTTTATAGCAATTAAAAGGCCTGGCCAGCACAGCTGGATGGTTGAGTGTCCATCTGTGAACTAGGAAGTCACAATTCAATTCCCAATCAGGGGCACATGCCCCAGTGACGGACTCGATCTCGAGTGTGGTGCGTTCAGGAGGCAGTTCAATTCTTTCTCATCATTGATGTTTCTATTTCTCTCTCCCTCTTACTTCCTCTATGAATCAATAAAAATATGTTTAAAGTAAAAGGCAATCCAACAGTTACCTCTATCTTTCTATTCTCCAAGCTGAGTTTATTTATTTCTAAATTAAAATTTTGGCATAAAATTTCACATTTCACCTTATCTCTAAATTTCTCAATAAATAGTTAACCAAGCTTGCAAGTCTGAATATTGTGGGGTCAACAATGCTTATTTTAACATTCAAGTAAATAAGGCAAATTTTCTAGCCATTTAAGGATTCTAAAAGATATATTAATTTTATCTAAATTCACACAGGTAATCTGCCACATTCAAAAAGTAAAAATATAATAAACTATCAAATGAGAACTTCAGAAAAATCAATCAACTTGACAAAGGTAAGAAAATGTATTTTTCATGGCAGTGAATCTAAGAATCTAACCTTTACAAGGGCAACATTTGTGTACTCCTAAAAGTACGTTTTTTTCTTCGTTTTATTCCTTTGATATTCTTTTCTGCTTAAACAGATATTTATGTTATGTTCATATTTCCACTATTCACTAAAATAATCATGCATTTCTGATATGTTCTTAACTCTTCATTTATAGCCAGTTTTAATGTTACTCTAAGGCCAATTAAAAGCTTATTAGCGAAAGTCAGACATGTTCACATTCTATGCAT
The DNA here is from genome assembly GCA_963924515.1 of Vespertilio murinus. Classification (NCBI taxonomy): domain Eukaryota; kingdom Metazoa; phylum Chordata; class Mammalia; order Chiroptera; family Vespertilionidae; genus Vespertilio; species Vespertilio murinus. The sequence continues at coordinate 99,811,222 of OZ004704.1, forward strand.
GACCAATGCAAATTTCAATGAGACTTTAAACAGTTACCTTACCAGTAAACAGTTACCTTAAAGTAAAATAATCAATGACATTTTGTTGTTTTAGGTATTTGAATTCATAGACTATGATAACCCGAAATAAAATTCCCCATGCTCCTTGTAGATCCAAAAGCACAGTTAATACTAATGTATCACTGTCTCCCTTGGTCTTAGGGTGAAACTGGAGAAACCACACGCCATGCAAGAGAGACGACCAACATGAGAACACAAACAGTTGCATCCTATTTTAGAGTAAGATGTTAAATTATGATGTGTTGTGACTAGGGGTGTCATTTATTTTAAATGGCAGTGACATATCAAAAGCAAATAACATAGAGTGTTGTTAGCCAAGAACTCTAATATTTTAATTATTCTTTTTTAGATATAAGCTATGGTAGAGTATACTGTAAAAAATCTGTAAACTTAATGTATACGAGGTCCATCTTAATGGAGGTCTATACTTGAGTTAAAATTTGTCCAAAGAACCAAGTGAATTTCCACCAGTATACCAGTAGAACTTAAAAAGGCTTTTAATTGGATGCTGTGATAACTGTCAATGCTCCTTCCTTCTCCTGAATAGACAGATGGGACAAGGTTGAACATCCCCCCCATTCCACATCTTGTTGCACACAGAAAAGCTGAAAACCTCAAAAGAAAAATGGAACTGGTGTAGGAGTGGGGCAAGGAGAAGGGACATGAGGGAAACAGAGGGATATGCCGTGGGAGTGACTCACTGTGTCCTCAGCTTAGGTTCAAGGTGACCTTTCCTTTTTGGACAGTAGGGAAGATGGGGGGTGGGGGAAGAAGCACTGGAGAGAGAAAAAAAGGCAGCACTGGAGAGCTCTAGATAACCCTGCTCTCATTATTGGTTCCAGTTCTTATTTATCTCTTCTGATAAAATCATATTAACCAGCCAGTGAAAAGGAAGAAAATACCACCTAAAATTTTTAATAGTATAATTTAATGTGGAGGAGGACATTGGGTTAGATTTACTGTAAGTGCTCAGTAAAAAAGCCCAGCTCCCTAGCAGATTCATAAAATACCTCTTAAAAATACCGGGGTAGTTTTATTAAATATCTTTCCAGTCCTCAGCTTAAAGTAGGCCATGTGTGCTTAATCATCTTTGAGTAGCACCTACTACATTTAAATGCTCACTATCTCCCATTTGCTGCTGATACATGCAGCTTACATCAAGACTGCAGCACAGCTCACTCACCGGGAATATTTACAGCCAGATGCTTTTCTTTCTAAGCCACCTATCCAAACCACTGCTGTTAACATCAAATACTGTGTGTATGCCTACACAATTAGATCATAAAATCAGGTTATTCTTCAGGCTGAAGTGAAAAGTGATAGACGATAATTTCATGTAGTCTGCTATGTATTTTTGAAGTTATTTTTCTTTCTGCAGAGAAGAATGAATCTAGAGTGACATTCTGCCTTTTTCCCTAAAGAAAACTGATGCCTAAATGGCGGTGAGCTCTTGCTTGCCGACAGACACATGTATCACCTTAGTATCTCTGCTCCCAGGCAGATGTTTGCATGACTAAAGGAAGATGATTCACTGATAAATGTAATGAAAAAGGGCTCCAACATAACACACTCCACTGTTTGAAGATCACATCTGAGTCTCAGGGCCCAGGAGGAAGCCATGTGAATCCAGTGCTGTCAGTTCTCCAGTTCCAGCATTCGGTTTGCATTGGCTTTGCAACTGTAGGCTTTTGCATTTCCAGCACAGAGAGATCTAGCCGTCAACAGCTATGGATGTCCACTTATTCATTACCTGGCCAACAAATTGTAAACCTGGTCTCTAAAATACTGTTTTTCTGGGATTTCACTTTTAATTTATCCATGCTTATTCTAGTATGTTATATACTTAGTTAATTAGCTTTTAGCTAATTATACTTAGCAAAAGTATTGACTGCTGTTTTAATTAGGTATTGCTACATAGCACAGTTTTCCCATCTGTGTGATTTTAAAATTCTAAAATGTTAGAGTACTTAAATAAATTTGCTTAGTGTATTAACTATTTCCTAGCTCAGGTAGTTTGCTAAATGGTTAGAACATGAGCCAGTGCACTCAAGGGCCACAGGTTCAATTCCAGTCAAGGGCACGTACCTTAGTAGCAGGTGCGATCCACCCCCCAGTAGCAGCGTGTGAGGAGGACAACCAATCGTGTCTCTCTCTCCCTCTGTCTCTCTCTTTCTCCCTTCCCCTCTCTCTGAAAATCAATGGAAGAAAAAATCCTCAGGTGAGGGTTAACACCAACAACAAAAAGATGTAATTGTGTCATATATATGCATTAACTTCTCAGTCCTTATTTTAGATTAGGAGATGATTCAGACAGGACTTAAAGTGTTTACTTTTATTCTTTCTATAAAGAAAGATAAGGAAATTAGTGGCATACGCGGGACATTAGATTGTGTTCCTAAATATTGTAATTTGGCAAGTTTCCCTGAGAGGACATCATTTATTTACAAACTATCAAAAATAAGTTTATATTAATTAAAATTGTCTTTAGAATTTATAGGCAACCTTTTAATAGCTAAGTTCCTAGTTATTGCCTCTACATTTTTATGAGTAAATCTGTCTTTTGTGAGTAAATCTGTCTTTTTTTTAAATGCTATATTTAAAATTGCCATTAATACAGCTTTCCCTTCATTTACTGTGAATTAGTACAAGCATGTGTAACATTCAGTTTTTTATATTTTTCTTAGAATAATAAGAATTACAAGCTTATAAGTTTTTGCATGGTACACTGGGAAATTTATTTTTTGTTGCATATTACAGTATTCCCTGATGGATTTGTTATCTAAAATGGTGGTGGGCCAACCTCATTTTGTTCGTTGCATCAAACCAAACAATGAACGTCAGGCAAGAAAATACGACAAAGAGAAAGTTCTGCTACAGCTCCGCTACACAGGAGTTCTGGAAACAGCAAGAATTCGAAGGCTAGGATATTCACATCGGATACTTTTCGCTAACTTTATAAAGCGGTATGTGGATTTCTTTTTACGTTTCCATGTGCAGTTTATATCAAAATGCTTTGGAAGAAATACAGGAAACGATAAGAAACAATGATTAGGCCTTCTAGGAAGGAAGCCATTCGTTTTTGCTCAGGATTATGTTGAAAAGAAGGTAACTCTGAACTGGAGCTGGGAGTTTCTCCTGTCCGCCGGGAGTCCCCTGTGGCAGGCAGCACAGGGCGCATGGCACAGCAGCATGAGTGAGAGGCCTGAGCTTCTATCTAATTCCCCTCTGAGCTCTGCCCCTGCTGCGTGACCATGGCCTACACCTGTGATTCTCAGTGAGGAGAAATTTTGCCCTCAAAGGACATTTGTTAATATCTGGAGACATTTTGGGTTGTCACAACTGGTGGGATGGGGGATGGCTGCTGGCATCTAGTGGGTAGGGGCCAGGAATCCTGCTGGACATCTGAAAATGCACAGGATAACCCCCAACAACAAAGTATCCAGCTTACAATGTAAGCAGTGGTTGAGAAACCCTGGCCTATATGGAACCTCTCTTTCCTCATCTAATAAATCTGCCATGAGTACCTGATAGAATTGTTATAAGAGTCAAATGAGGTAGTATCTCCAAAGGTGATTTAGGGCACATAAAAGGTATAAGGGGTCATTTCTGATATTGGAGATTAATGTAAAATGAACTAAACTATAGAGTAAATATATTTTATTAAGTAACACATGACTGGTGATATAGATTCAGTATCTTATATGTATAACATTTTAAAAGCTTATTTTATTAAATCTTCACCCAAGGATATATTTTCATTTATTTTTAATTTATTTTTATTTTTATTTTTTTAAAGAGAGAAACATCAAAGTGATAGGTTGGGTCTCATATATGCCCCACCTGGGGATGGAACCTGCAACCTACATATGTGCCCTACATGGAATCAAATCTGAAACCTTTTTTTTGTATGGGTTGGCACTTCAACCAACTGAGCCACCCAACCATGGCAAAATACTCATGTTTTTATGTATCAATTCAATGATTTGTGTTAGCCATTAAACTTGAAATTTTCAAAGCAAAGGTATTCAATTAGAGCACCTTAAATAAAATTAAAAAAACCTACCACTTTGTTATGATGGAGGGTAAAATTATATACATGGGGTATTTTCATTTTGTAAATTCCTTATAATGGCTTAAGACAGACTTTAAAACTTCAAGTTTTAGAGTTCAAAAGTACAGCCAGTATCTAATCTCTGACTTTACTTCTCACATTTTACATCCAAAACTAAAAAATAAAAGGTATTGTAATTTTTTATTGGCCATTAGGTAAAGTCTCCATTCTGTACATGAAAACAGGTAACCCAAGAGTACTTATTGCAAAGGACTTTCAAATTTAACTAAAATTTGACCTTGTTGTCATTATTTTCATCTTTAGGTGAAGAGTAAATCTTTAACTCAATTAAATATTAATATAAATAACATTAATATAGTAATATTAATATAAGCGTCCTTATATTTTAGTGACTTTTTAATATATAAGGCACCATGCTAATCTGTGGGAAACACTGAATTTTAAAACTTTAAAGTGCAGTACACTGAAAGGTACCAAGTTTGATTCCCAGTCAAGGCACATGCCTGTTGATTATTGATAGATAGAATGTGGGAAGTTTGCATAGAATTAAATCAATTTATCAATTTTCAGATCAGCTTCCAATGTTTTGTGAAGGTGAAAAAAAAGAATAAAATTGTTTCCTCTGCTTCCTGCTACTGTAGCCCTTCTACTTTTAATGCCCAGAAAAAAAGGTTATTTTTTTTAAATACCCATCTGATTTTTGTTAATTGTCATTGACTTTATTGGGGTGACATTGGTCCATAAAAGCATACAGATTTCAAGTGTACAATTCTATAATACATCATCTGTATATTGTATTGTGTGTTCACCACCCAAGTCAAGTCTTCCATCACCATTTATTCCCCCTTTGCCTTCTTATACCTGCCCCCACTCCTCTTTCCCTCAGGTGATCACCATACTGTTGTCTGTGTTTGTGAGTTTGTTTTTCTTAATCCTTTCACTTTGTCACCCAGCCTCACAACTCCCTTTCCCTCGACAGCTGTCAGTCTTTGTTCTCCATTTCTATGAGTCTGTTTCTATTTTGTTCCTTTGTTTATTTTGTTCCAGTGGAGTTTTTGTTGGGGATTTCAGTGTTAAGTATTGAAAAGCGATCACTAAACTGAAAGAAAAAAAAAAAAACATTGCTCAAATTTATACAAATAGATTGGACCAGATTTGGGTGAGCCTGGAATTCAGTCTACTCCAGAGCTGTTCTGAGAATGCCTAGGACCCCTGCATTAAATTGGGATTCTCTTCCCTCTGGGCTCAGAGCTGTCCAGTGTCCACCAGGCTCTGAGCTGCTCGGCCTTCGTGAAACACTAACCTGCCTGACCCCCCACCACAGGTACCAGGTTCTCTGCTACAAGTGGAGCGAGGAGCCCCCCGTGAGCCCCGACACCTGTGCCGCAATTTTGGAAAAAGCTGGTCTTGATAACTGGGCTCTTGGAAAAACAAAAGTAAGGTTTTCATGTAATTTTCAAGACAAGTTCATAATTATATTGAATCTACGGAGAGTTATAACATTCTACATTGATTGAAAATGTTAAGCTTTTTATGTTACAGAATTTTAACTTTAATATAGGAGAAGTAAACTGATTAATTCATAAAAGTTTTCTCAGGAAAAGTAAATACGTTTCTCTGATAATGTCATTTTTTAAGAAACTCAAGAAAAAATTATCTTGAAGATGTATCTAAAGAGTTGGAATTTATAGTGAGTATACTTCAAATAGTGTTGAAAACGAATGTATATATTTTCAATGTTATCACCACCAAATATAGTCAAGAAGCGGTAAAGAATCATAATGTTCTAAGTAGCATTTTTCTTTTTCCCTTAATTCTCAAATTTTCTATTATAAATTTGAAATGTATCCAGAGTGAAATATTCACCAATATTACTATGTATGCTCATGTATTAGATTTGAAAGCCTGTGAAGTCTTAGCTTATAAGAATTAAGTGAAAAAATCATAATCAATGTTGAATGTGGAAGTAAGATAGGTGGCTGCTGAGAGAAAGGATGCTTTGGGCTTCGCAGATATCCTCAGAGCATTACAAGATGGGTGTAAGGAGGTAAACAGAATAGCAGGTTTTAAGGGCACACTAAATGTATCACTGAGGGAGGGTGGAGAAAAGAGTCAAGCTAAAGAAAAGAAGTGACCGCTCCAGAGACAAAGAAACATCAAACAGATAGTCAAACCTCAGAGGGAAGGAGTGGGGTTTGATCACCCAAATGACTTGCATGCATGCATATAACCATAACGATGGACAGAGAGTAGAGGGGTGAGGGCATGTGCTGGGGTGGGGGCTGCCAGGGAGATGTGAATGGGGGAAAGGAAGACATATGTAATACTTTCAACAATAGAGATTTAAAATTTTAAAAATAGAAGAATAACCACCGTCAGCCACACCACAGATGCAAACTGAAACAAACCTCCACATTGCAAAAGAACTTTGTATTAGTTGTGGGAGGTGTGGGAGAGAATTTTCATAAAGTTTAGATAAGAAGTAACAACTTAAGGAATTTGTTTCAATATTTGTCTTAGACCGAGTCCTACATATTCATAATCTATATTTACTTTAGTTTTTAGTAAGGGGACATTCTGAGCATTAACGAAGTGGAAGTGTGTATTTTATTCATACCCTTTTAGATGCTCACAAAAATGAGTTTTTTTCAGGCTGAAATCTCATGATTTATGGTCTGAAACACATGCCAAACTCCAAATGGAGTTTTAACTTGTAAAAAAGGACCTTTGCAGTTCCAGTTGTGCATGATATTTGAGTAGCATTTTAAAGCTATTTATATTTTTCCACTTCACCTTTTCCTACTCATTAAGATGGATAAAAGTATTCAATATAAAAACACTTCTAATGCTGCTCAAAGAAAATGATGACCTTTTTAAACAGATTGAATTTTAAATGAATTGTCAACAGTGGAATAGACTAAATATGTTAACAACCAGAGTCCTGTATAAATTAAAACTAACTTCAATCAAATTGTGTAATGCTCAACTGTTTGCCTGTGGGGCCAAGCTTTCAAGTAATGGAATGCCGAGGGAATTTTAGAGTCAGGGTTACCAGGTGTCATGAGTCAGCTGTTAAATTTGAAATTAAATGACTTTTCTAGTGGATTCAGTAAACTCTCTTTGAGGTGAATTTCATTAGAAACCATTGCCTTTAAAAGAAGTTAATAAAAATAAAAAGCCAACCTTATTTCCAAAGGGGTGCGGGGGCGGGGGGGGGGGGTGGAAACATTTAAGTGAGAACATCTCCAGGCCCTCAGACTCCTCTGGTGCTGGAATTCATTTTGATTTTAAAATGGTCAAAAGTCAGCTCTCCTTTCTCCCTGGTGGCCACTGGGTCCAGTGAGAAAGCTGTCAATCCTGCCTTCGCTGACATCAGAGCCCCTGAAGGACGGTGCACCTCCAGATACACCTTTGGATCCCCAGCAGATCAGTACAAATAGGTCTCAATACGCATCTGGTAAACGAGCAGCTATAACATAATTGCTTTCCGACTTACAAATAGGTTTGTAATATTTTTAGATTTGGGAAGTATAATTGCCTTTTCCCCAAAAATAAATAAATGAAAGCATGAAAGTCATCTTTGCCCAGAGTGTACGATGCTAAAACTTTTGATACAAGAGCTCAACATCCTCCGCTTGTATTGGCTCCCCCAACAAGAATGAGTTTTCTGTTGCAAATAAACAGTATGACTTCCAAATTGCATTTCTTCTCAAAATGAGGTTTTTCTTCTAGCATATAAATACCCAGTGTTAGAGCAACATTCAGGCCAAAGAAGCAAGCATAAGGTAGTGCCCTCCAAAATCTAAAATGACTTAAAATATAATCTGTTCTTCAAAGCATAGCACATGCTTTGTTTCACATCTGTGGGTCTGAGTTTTATTTATATTTTATTTTAATTCTTTTAAGGTGTTTCTTAAATATTATCATGTGGAGCAGTTAAATTTAATGCGAAAGGAAGCCATTGACAAGCTTATTTTGATTCAAGCCTGCGTCAGAGGATTCTTGGGTTCAAGAAGGTACCAAAAACTACAAGAGAAAAGGAAAGAGAGCGCTATAATAATCCAGTCAGGTAATCACTCAGACCTTCTCACAAAATAGAATGCTATATTTAGGTGTGGGCGTAAACAAAATTGTATATAGAAACTTCCAATTCTTATGTAGTTTTCATGTTTAATTCCAGACTCTCTTACCCTGATACTTCCTCTATACTGAATCTAAATCAGATTGTTTTAGTGATTGGCACTTTTAATATTTGAATAAATGTTTTGTTTTAAATAAAATAATGTAATCATTAAATTTTCTGTCAAGTAGTAATGAAACACAATTGACCTATTGTGCAAGACATAGCAAGTGATTGAATTAATTAGAGATCTCAAATATCATATTCTTATAATCCATTGGATGATAAGATTTGTCCAACTTTATTCTGAAGGTTACACTTGCCATAATTTTTGACAACTTAATTGAATCTCATTTTAAATGGCATTCATTCCTTTTTATTAACTGTAGGAAAATAATATTTAGAAATGTGTTTCAAAATTTTTAGAAAATACATTTATAGACTTTGGATTTTGCTTTCCATTCATCTGTAAGAAACTAAAATTAGAAACTATTATGGCTTAATATAGTATCTTTCCAAAATTTTTGACTGGACATCCATAGTAAAAATTATATTTACTCTGTAACCTGATGTAAACACATACTGCAAGCAGTGCACTCTGACATTTTCTATTCTGCTTTATTTCATTTTTAGATGCTAGATTTATAGCCCACTAAATCCATTTTAGGGTCCACTATTGATTTGCAACCTGAGTTCTGAAGAACACTGACCTGATGGGCAGAACAGCTAACTCCCTTTCAGGAGATGCATGCTCCGACCTAGTCATGTCAACCACAAAGGCTCCTTGTCATCTCTTGTGTAATTTTAATCCTTTAACTTCTCACCAGGACATCAAAATGAAAACCTTATAGTTTGGGATATAATTCTTTATCCACAATTCCAAAATTTATAAAATGATAAAAAATGTTTTTCATAATTCATTTGAAATAAAATATGACCTAATTTTTACAGTCCTTTATTCATCCCAGGCCACTTAGAAATAGTGTTGGATTATGGAATGCTGCCCTGATATGGGGATTCAGTTACAAAATGTATGTTCTTTGTTCTGAATTACCTTTCTTAAAAAAAACATGTTTAAATCTGATGTCTGAAAGATATCTGGCTTCAAGGATAATTGGCCAAAAGATCCAAAACATATATTTAGGTAATAGGGGCTTCTCTCATGAATAGGTTAACATGGCATCAATACTGGTAAAAAGAAAGTAAATATTAGCAAATTTTAAGCCAATGCATACATTTTGTCTTTTTTAAATTAATCTCACTCATTTCTATAACTTTAGTTTCATCTTGGTTCTCTACTTAATACAAAAAGTACTTTAAACATTTTCATACTACATCTTGTCATCTAGAAGAGTCTTGTTAATGAGTCCCATATTTTTCTATGAATCTGTTCTATTTGGAGCCTTTAATTTCATTACTTCTTTGACATCGATGGCCCAAAAAATGTATTTGTTCTACTCAAATAATGATCTTTTACTTATTAGGATTAACACTAATCTGGGCCTTAAATGTTTCAGCTGCAAGAGGACTTCTAGTCAGGAAGCAAAGAAAAGAAATCGTTAGCATCAAAAACACAGCAGTAACAACTATTCAGACTCATGATCAGGAATTTGACTACAAGAAAAACTTTGAAAATAAAAGGTATAATAATGTCATTTATATACCACTTTGACACCATAGAGTTTTCAAATCTGTAAAGTTACCAAGTAAAGTTCACAGCCTTTATTGTACCCAGCAGGTCCTAACACTGATGCATAAATGTCAGCGAGCACTCGTGCCCACTTTCAAGTTTTTTATCCTTCCAGGGAGTTTGTTGGTATTTCACAGTGATGATCATCCTTTCTTTCTCAATTTTTTCCACAAAATCCTTATTCTCAAATTGCTCTCAGAGTTGTGGAAAAGAAATCTCTTGTCTGTCTGATAGTAGTCATTCTAACTGGGGTGAGGTGGTATCTCATGGCGGTTTTGATTTGTATTTTCCTGATTAATGAAGTTGAGTACCTTTTCATATACCTGTTGACTATTTGTATGTCTTCTTTGAAAAAAATATCTATTCAGGTTTTTGGCCATTTTTTAATGTAGGGTTATTTCGCTATTGAGTTGTAATGAGTTCTTTATATATTGTGGGAATTAACCCCTTATCATATATATAATTTGAAAACATTTTCTCTATTTGGCAGGGAACATTGCTGTGCA
>OZ004704.1:99824169-100073712 GCA_963924515.1 Vespertilio murinus
AGATTTTGAGAAGACATAATCAGGTATCAAAATTCGATGTGCAGCCATACCGAGGCACACATGCAATGCAGCTGTTAGTCTACATGTCACATCATGACAGTGAGGAACCTTAAGGAAAAAACCACCAAGAAAAACTTCCTCTTGGAAAATATGGCCTGCCGTTAGTGGGCATGTCAGCTGTTTCTAGCAGGGAGCAATCCGCTATAGGCACTCCTCCGAGGTGCATGTGGCACTCTGAAAAATTAGCGCGATGGAGCGACCACAGAGACTCGCTTCAGTAAATGCCATTTCCAGCTCCTGCTCTCACTAGTTGTTTGACCTTAAGAACTCACAGTGTGTATCAGCACCTTTATTTTCTTTCGGGAGGTGAAGGATTTTAACTAAATGACTTATAAAATTCATATTATAAATTAATATGAGCTACGAGGGTGGTTACAGGTGTATGAAATCATGGGAGTAGTATCATAATAGTTAAGTTCAAAGAAGGATCAGCTAATACTCCTGAGTTCCAAAACCGCTATTTTTGTCTGACGGTGGCTGAGCCCATTAGAAATCATAGTAACTGCCCTTGGACACCCCATGAGAGTTAGAGGTGTGGCCCAGACATCTCCAACTTGTAGCTGGTGGTAGAGATATGCAATTGGTTAATTTACCTACACCTTCCTGGTTTATTTTTTAAAAAATCTCTTTTCCCTTGGTGCATGAATTTGTTCACACTAAAGACCAAACTTGGGGTTAGAACCCTAACCTGCTATGCAACCGGGACATTGAGGAGATGTAGAATGATCAGTCATCTGCCAAGAGCAGCCTGGTATGCCCTGGGGTGCTCCACAGGGACAGGGCTAGAGGCAGAAAAGCAGGACCCCACATTCAACCTCGCAGGGCAGAGGTGTTCACAGGAGAGACGGAAGCAGAGGGGAGAGGAGCCAGGAGACAATGACCCAGAAGTAAGGCTGAGGAGATATAAAAGAAAGGAGGTCAGTCAGTCAGCAGAGGGTTCCTCAAGCTCAAAGCAGACAGGCAGTCCCAGTAGAATGATAAGGACAGAAGCCAGGTCTTGGGAACCCCAGCATAGAACACTTGGTGTGGCATGACATGATAGGCCGTTCTGAACGGAAAATGTGAAATAGGCAGGTGGCACAGGGAGTGGGGGTCTTCATCAGCCCTCATTACAGAGTCAGGGTGGGTCCTTCAGAAGACGTTCAGGACAGGCCCAGGGAGCGCTGATCAGAAATGTATTAGACCCCAGTGTACCTGTGAGCTCTCTGAATTCTTTTCCTTGATTTAATCTGACACATGGCCTTCTTTTTAGATATCAAAGCTATCTGAAGAATATTTCATTCTGCAGAAAAAACTGAATGAAATGATTTTGTCACAGCAGCTGAAGCCTCTTTATCTGGGTGTCTATCCTCATAAGCCAATTAATAGACGAGTCTCTCCTCAGCAGTACCTCTCAGGTAAAAACCAGTAGCTAGATCTCCCTGGAGGAAAGGCAATGCCAGATACTGTCCTTTGCTTGCTTCTGAGTTTCCCACATTTATTCGGTGGCAGAGTTGAGGTGACTGTGTTCGGCCAGTCTTGGGGAGAACCTTTTCATTCTGTTTCTAATAAGCAGAACGTTCTTTCTCTGGCTTCATTCTCCTCTTTCTTGTGTTTTCTTTTGCCCTTTCTATACACTGTAACTAGAACTTGGCAGGTGACCCCAGAGGGAGTAAAAGGGGATGGAGCTGGGGGACTGGGCAGTGTACAAGCTTGATAAGAGGGAGCCAACAAGTAAAATATATGTTCCTCCTGCCAGTGCCTGCCACTTTGAGGAGAGTGTGAAAGTGCCAATCTCTGCAGATATACAAACACAGATGCATTATTTAATTTTTTTTTCTAATCAGCCTAAGTCACATTCTGCTCCCTTTCTACTAAAATGGATGGCCTGCTCGTCAAAGATGTGCAAGGCCTTTGAGCCTTATACGCTGCCCCCTCTCCCCAGAGTGAGGATCAGGTTGAGCTTGTGGTGACTAGTCCTTTGCCCACACAGTCACTGTTGGGACTCCGATTTGCTAGCTGGCCTGATGATCCCTTCAAGCTGGGAGGCTCCACTTCCCCATTCGTGCTAGGGGCACCTGTAACTGGCGAGTCTGGAGTCCTAGATGTGCTGCAAACACTGTCTGCAGCCCCTGGTCCCCTCCCCCAGGCGTAGCCCCTGAGGCTCTGACCTCTCCCTGAGAGAATCTACATGTATCCTCCCTCGCTCATTCTCTCTCTCTTTCCCGGAGGGCCTCCACTCTCTCACTACCTGCCTGCCCCTTGCAACCACTATCCACTGCTTCTCCGTATTTGACTTTTATAGATGCTACATATAGGTGAGATCATGTAGTTGTTTTCTTTCTGTGCCTGGCTTATTTCACTTAACATAATGTCCTCCAGGTTCTTCCTTCTTTCTCATGGCTAAATAATATTTCATTGTGTGTGTGTGTGTGTGTGTGTGTGTGTGTGTGTGTGTGTGTGTGGATTCATCTGTTGACGGACACTGAGGTTGTTTCCATATTTTGGCTACTGTAAATAATGTTGCAACGAAAATGGAAATTCAAGTATGCTTTCTTTTCCTTTAGATATATACTCAGAAGAGGGGCTTCTGATAGTTCTAATTTTGTTTCCTGAGAAACCTTCACGTGTTTAGTGGCTGCCCCAATTTACATTCCCCCCAACAGTGTATAAGAGTTGCCTTTTCCCAAGTCCCACCAGCATTTTTCTCTCATCTTTTTTATAATAGATCCAACAGATGTGACGTGATTCATTGTGATTTTGATATAATTCCCCTAATGATAAGTGATATTGCATCTTTTCATATAATGTTGGCCATTTGTATTAGTCAGGTCATTTGACAATTTGAAACCAGGTTGCTTATTTTCTGCTATTGAATTGTTCAAGTTCCTTATATATTTTGGATATTAATCTCTATCTGACATATGGTTTACAACATTTTCTCCCATTCAATAGGTTGCTTTTTAATGTAATTGATGGTTTTCTCTAGTGTGCAGAAGCTCTTTAGTTTGATATAGTCCTACTTGTTTATTTTTGCTTTTGTTTCTTGAGCTTTTGAGTCATATCTAAAAAATCATTGCCATCTCAATGTCAAGGAGACTTTCTCTGTTTTCTTCTAGGATTGTTATGGTTTCAGGTCTTACATTTAAGTGTTGAATCCATTTTGAGTTAACTTTTGTATATAGTGTACTATGAGCCCAATTTCATTATTTTGCATTATAGTAATTAGTCTTTCTAGCACCATTTATTGAAGAGATTGTCTTTTTCCCATTATGTATTCAGGGTGCCCTTGTTGAAAAGTAGTTACTCACATATGCTATGCTTAGGTTTATCTCTATTTTGTTCAATTGGTCTATGTTCCTATTTTTATGCCAATACCATATTGTTTTTGATTACTATAATATAGCTTGAAATCAGGAAGTGTTATGCCTCCAGCTTTGTTCTTGTCTCTCAAGATTTCTTTGTCAGGGACTTTGAATAGGCCTAATAACAGCTAAATTTTTCTAGAAAATCCAATTACTTCACTTTCTTCTTCAGTATGCCAATATTTTAATGAACCTAAAAAGGCTATCAGAACCAGTTGTTAGCTTCTTTGGAGAGAATTGTAACTCGATGACTTTTTTTTAACTTCAGTTGTAGAGAGAGACCTTTTTGCTCCATACGCATATAGAAAGGTTACATAGTCTACTCCACTTGTTTGAGGCTACATTGGCAAATATCCAAATCATTCCATGTCCCTGAGAGCAGAAGTGCCTGAGTGAGTGAAAACCCAGAACCAAGGAGTAAGGAGGGACACTGGGAAATGTAGTAGATGCTAGTGACAAGACTAGACAGTACAGTTATTCTCAACAGATGCTGATGAAAAGCCAAGAATAGCTTCAGAGCAGATGGCTTATCTTCATTAAGGCCACGAAGCTGCAAATATTCCTCACCCCCAAACCCAACTTAGATGTGAATGAAAGAGGATAAAATAAAGAGGGGGGGAAAGAGGGAAAGTAGAAATCTAAAATGATTAAGTTTACTCAGAAGACACTAAGAAAATTGGAAGTCACTGAGTTTAATTTGGATTCACTAAAAATAATGCCAAAAATAGAAATGAGCACTAAGAGGTAGAAATTAAATCTAGTTATAGGAAAATCAAGTTACATCTGAATTGTTGCACATTGTGAAAATTTAACCCTCATAAGCAACTACATTGCTGAAAGATCCTTCTGATTGCACTATATAAATAGAATTTGATGACTTTTAAAGAAACATGGAAGGCTAACAGAGATGATGGTGGTTTGGACAAAATGATACCTGGAAAGTAAACAGTTTCAAGTAACTGTTAGTCATTAGAGGACCTGCCAGGTAGGCAGGTGGACATTTATGTGATTATTGAAACCACAGAGTAAATGAGATCATTCAGATAGTCTGCATACAATGAAAAGATAAAAGAACCCAGAGCAAGAGTTAGGGCTTGTACAGGTCAGATAGAAAGGAAAGAGAAACAATAGGGGAGGAGGGAGGAACACCAGGGAGCCTATTACCTCAGAAGCCATGGGGAGAGGCTCTTAAGATATTGTACAGAATGATGCTGATGGAGCAAGACAAAGAGAACTATTAACATATCCTAAGTATTAACAATTACCTACTAACTTCCTGAGGTTTTTTTTCAATATTAGAATAGATATGAATTGAAAAGAGTGATAGATACAAATAATTACTATGCTATTTTTGTGGAAATTCACCTCCAATATTTTCTAGACTTTATCATTGGATGTAGTCTATATTCCTATGTTTAATGATCAATGCAAATGCTTTTTTATTTCTGGAGTAGTTTATAAAATGTTATGAAAAAAATGTAGTTGAAATAATTCAAACTAAAGTCACAATTTGAACCAGATATTGCTTGGTCAATATTTAATCCCTGAAATGGTTCTAGGTCCATTATTATATCTTTAGATGTTCTTGTTTTACCTCAGAATTGGACAACTCCACCCTAAATTTTCAGAGTCTGATTTTCTTTATAGAACATATTTAAATCAAAAATTCCCACCACCCATTCCTTATCCCTCTAGTTCTAGTGGTTTTCTCAGTCATCTTTATACACCTATAGACATCACACACTTCACACAGGCATTCAGGTGCACACTTGTTGAAGGGATTAGGTTATCACTACCACTTATCTCAAAGTTATTTCACATAGATTAGTTTTGTATTCCTCAAACATATTTTTAATCCTTTGCCAGCAGGATCATATCACATATTATATATTCATTTTTTGTTACCATAACACATTTATTCATCATACAGTAAACATTCAATAACTGATTATTAATTGGCTGAAAAGCTGTTTAATTCCCTCCAAAATTTATAGGGGAATGAAGTACAGTGACCAGTGAAGATTAGAAAGTTTGGTTTTTATTAAAATAAAAAAATGTAACATTATATTCTTTAAATTCTCATTTATTTTCATATGTTGTCTTCTCTAATACACCCTGTGATAAAAAAATAAATAAATAAGTTCTTATGTAGAAGTCCTATCTCCTTAGATCACCTATTGCTAAACAACTGAATTTGGAACCTCGAAGTACAAGCAGCTGCTCTCACATGCAGAGGCAGATTCAGCTGATATGCGTGGGGCCTGTTAGGTTGGGATCAACGGGCCACCCATGCAGTACTGTTCTTCATGAAAATTTTCACTTCAGAAGCCAAAAGCAAGCTTATTTACAAGTGATTCTGCCATTAAAATAAGCCTAAGAGGCACCTGAAAATTTAATTATCTTGTTTTTCTCAAAAATCTATGGGCATTTTTCCAATAATTGCTGTACCAACTCTGTTGTAAGACCTCAATAAGCCTTAGCTAGATTATGTAAAGTGGCTTGGAACTGCTTCTTACCTACTCTAAGGAAAGCATGGATAATAAATAAAGATAATTAAATTTTGCACATTTTAGCAAGCTATAACCTTATTTTATAAGGTTTCTCTTTTTGTAAGACATGTTTAAAAGGGCAAAAGTACCAAGAGTAAAATAATATGCATATGAATACTGAAGAGCTAATTATGAAATTTAAAAATAAAGTAAGGTAAGTGCTTGAACAGCTTATTTTATATCTTTGTTATGCTAATAATGTTTATAAATTGAAACAGATATGAGGTAACTTCCCCTGCATTTTCACCAGAAGGAATATATAAATAGGTTGTATTTAACTAGAGCATGGTCATTTGATTACAAATTCTAATAAATGCTGTTATATTCATAAGTACACAATGACATTGCATTATTTCTCCCTGAATAGTATGCAGAGTTTGGGAGATGTTTTCTTCTTAATTATGGTACACCTGGCAATTTGTGTTGATAATTGTGAAGAGAAGAAAAAGATTAATTGTAGAACAAATAAACCCTGGTAACACAAAAGCATGTTCTCATCTCTTTTTATGAAGAAGCTATACCACACAACAAGCTAAAATTTTTAAATGGTTGCAAGGTTAACAAATAAGAATGCTATTATAATTCTATGTTAAATTTGCATAATATCATCAGTAAGTTCAACACTAAATCAGAGCAGTCCTGTGCCAGGCAAACGTACAGTAGGTATAATGAAAATGCTTTTGTGCTGCTTTCAGAGTAAATGTCAGGGGGAAAAATAGCAATTTTACATTAGCTTCTAAATATTTATGACATTTAGATCCATATAATAACCCTAGAATTTTCAGTTATAATGGTGCAGATTTCATATTTTTTAGATATGCCTATCATTTTACCATTGTAATGCTAGCATCTAGAAATGTATTTTGCAAACTATCCAACAAGATATCTGTAAATATATTACATTTATGTGAAAGTAATGAAGCTCAAATAATGTTGGGTTATATATTTTATATGAATACTAGAGGCCCAGTGCATGAAATTTGTGCATGGGAGGGGGGGGGTCCCTCAGCCTAGCCTGTACCATCTCCAATCTGGGACCTCTGGAGGGATGTTCGACTGCCCATTTAGGCCCGATCCTTACTAGGACATCCCTCTCACAATCCAGGACTGTTGCCTCCCAACTGCTCACCTGCCTGCCTTTCTGATTGTCCCTAACTGCTTCTGCCTGCCAGCTTGATCACCCCCTAATCACTCCCCTGCCAGCCTGATTGATGCCTAACTGTTACTCTGCCAGCCTGTTTACCCCTAACTGCCTTCCCCTGCAGGCCTGGTCCCTCCCAATTGCCCTCCCCTGGTGGGCATCTTGTGGTGTCCATCTTGTGACCACATGGGGGCAGCCATCTTGTGTGTTGTAGTGATGGTCAATTTGCATATTACTCCTTTATTAGATAGGGTTATTTCATTAAGAATAGAAATTAAAGAAGTTATATTGCTTCCCACCCAACATAACTCTGGTGAACACTTATCTTCCTAAGTTTATTTGCCTTTTTTTTCCATAAATAACAATACTAATTCCCCAAAACTCTTAAAAACAACAGCCTTCAGTATCCAAAAAGAAATTATTTTTATTTATAAACTTACAATTCAGTGAGAATAATTTATCTCTAGCATTTTAATAATATTAATTATTAAAGCAGTTTGCCTTACCTAAGTTTGAACTCTGAAGTATGGATTTTGATGAGTTTACTGAATTAATTCAAACTAGCCAGTTGACTTAGAAGCCTTAGATGGAAAGATCTAAATGTTCTGCATCCAAAATATTTCTTCTCATTCCATACTTTTAATCTACTTTAAACTATAGAGGACATGGAGCCAACTAAGTTTTTTTCTTTACATGTTGTACACCATATTACTTACTACATTAAGTCAGTTCAAAGATAAATTGCATATCATCTTATCTAATAAAGAGGGAATATGCTAATTGACCATCATGCCCTCACAAAGATGGTGGCACCCACAGCCAATAAGGAGGGAATACGCTAATTGATTCCCACACCCTCAAAATGGTGGCCCCCACAGCCACAAGATGGCAGTGCCCAGTCCCCTCAGCCCCTCTGAGGTGCAGGCATGTGGCACAGCCCAGCCTGCTCCCAGGCTGGTCCAGCCACTCTGTGCACCTGCCTCTGGAGTCCTGCAGTCCCCTCAACCCCCTAGCTGCAATCAGGCCAGCCCAAGGCATAGCAAGACTCAGATGTCGGCTGCCCAGCCACCAGAGTTGCCTGAGGCTCAGGTAACCAGGGATGGCCAAGGCTTGTGCTGCCAGCAGTGGCAGCAGCAGAGCTGTGACTGAGGTGTTGCCTTCCACTGATTGCCAGGCCACCTCCCGCCCTGAGGGCTCCCATATTGTGAGAGGGAGCAGGTTGGGGTGAGGGACCCCCGCTCCTCTCCAGTATATGAATTTTCATGCACCAGGCTTCTATTATTTAATAAGATAATATAGTAACAAGGTAAATTCACATAAAATCTATACTAATAAAGGGGTAATTTGCTAATTAGACCAGATAGATCAGACATCTTCTGGTCATTCTTCTGGACAAAGCCATAGTGGCGGAGGTTGAAGCAGAGGCATTAGGGATGATCAGGCTGGCAGAGGAGGACAGTTAGGGACAATCAGGCAGGCAGGCAGAGGCAGTTAGGTACGATCAGGCCAGCAGGGGAGCAGTTAGGGGCATCAGACAGGCAGAGGGGTTAGGGACAATCGGGCAGGCAGGCAGGTGAGCAGTTGGGAGGCAGCAGTCCTGGATTGTGAAAGGGATGTCCAAAACTGGTAGTGGGACATCCCCCAAGGGATTCTGCCTGGATTGGAGAAGGCATGGGCTGGACTGAAGGACCCTAGACCCCTTGCATGAATTTCATGCACTGGGCCTCTAGTATATTCATATCAAATAGAGAAAATGCCTTTTTAAATCCTAGTATTTTTAATTGTTCTTATAAATAGACATATTGGACTAGTTCACAAACTCCTGAAAATTATAAATTGAGCCAGATTATATTTCCTGACAATGATGTAATTGAGGTAGATGTGAAAAACAAATTTGCATATTAAAATCAATAACATAGTCTGAAGTGAAGAAGTTATAATTAATTATAAATTATTTCAAAATAATAAAAATGAAAATAGCTAAATATAAAAACTATGAATAAGATGCAATCAGAACTGTATTCATAGGAAAATATAAATCATTAAATGTTTTAATTATTAATTGAAAAAAAGTAATTTAAAAATGGTTGTAATTTAACAAATATTTTTAGAAAAAGAAAAAAAATACTATTCAACCACAGGAAAAACATAAAAGAGAAATAATTGTGATAAGACAGAAATACATTGGGAGATCAAAGATGGCATGCAATAGATGGAAGGTACCTCACCTCCCAGGACC
Organism: Vespertilio murinus; assembly: GCA_963924515.1. Lineage (NCBI taxonomy): Eukaryota > Metazoa > Chordata > Mammalia > Chiroptera > Vespertilionidae > Vespertilio > Vespertilio murinus. The sequence continues at coordinate 99,833,503 of OZ004704.1, forward strand.
AAACTGGAATTACAGCTAAATTATAGAACAATCAACCTGAATAACCAACTGAAACTAGCTGCAGAGAAGTGTTATAACCAAGGATTTACAGAAGAAGCCACATCAGGACTATTAAGAAGGGTAGAGATGCAAAAATGACTCACTCAGTTCCCAGAGGCAGTGGCTGAGGTTCTGGAGGAATATCTCAGCTGTGAGGGGTTCTCCCTGAGAAATTGGGGTCTCAACCCCAAGCTGGGTCCACAGCCCAGAACAACAGAGCCAAGAAGAGGTGCCAACATAATATCTGGCTGTGTAAATCAGCAGAGATTCTTTCCATTAGGAAAGACAAGAGTCCACTAGAAGCACCAGTACCCTCTTAAAGGGTCTACACACAACATTTCCTTTGCACCACTGGACTCTGGCAGAGGGAAGGTAGACCAAGCTAAAATCATGTGAGTAGAGTCTGGGTTTGTGACTCGTGGGAGAGAGCTGAAGGACAGTTACCAGGATTCCTGAGCTGAGTTCTTCTCCCACACCATACATGCTACCTTTCTTGTGTGAAGCATTCCTCTCTGTGCAGCATCAGCCTGGGGAAATGCAATAGCCCTACCCTCTGGACTCACTCTTGCCCCACCCTGATGTTCTTACACCTTGCTGAGGAGTCAGATGCCTTGGCAGGGTTTAGAGATCTGGGCAGACTCAGAGACTATCACTGACTGAGTTGTGTAGCTTTGGGGTAGATGGTCTTCTTTTATCATAATGGTATGAACCTAGAAATCAAATACAAGAAAAAAAACTGAAAAACAAAGATGTGGAGACTAAATAACAATGAATGGGTTAACAATGAGCTCAAGGAAGAAATCAAAGATACCTTGGAATAAATGAAAATGAGAATACAACAACTGAAAATGTTTGGGACACAGTGAAAGCAGTCCTAGGGGAAAATTCATAGCACTAGAGGCCTGTCTCATGAAATAAGAAAAATCTCAACCAATCTAATTTTACACTTAAAGCAACCGGAAGAACAACAAACAAAGCCATAAGTGTGTAGCAGAAAGGAAATAATAAAGACCAAAGCACAAATAAAAAATAATAGAATCTATAAAAGATCAGTGAGGTGGGCTGACATGGCTCAGTGGTTGAGCGTTGACCTATAAACCAGTTTTATCTCTGGTCAAGGTCTCTCTCTCTCTCTCTCCCTCTCTCTCCCTCCCTCCCCTCTCCCTCTCTAAAATAAATATGTATATGTATATGTATATGTATATGTATATGTATATGTATATAGATATAGATATAGATATAGATATAGATATAGACAGATAAATAGATATAAATAAATACACATATACATATATATTTAAAAATCAATGAAACTAAGAGAGAGCTGTTTCTTTGAAAAGATAAACATGACTGATAAACATTTAACTAGAGGAAGCAACACCAAAGAAATACAAATGATTATAAGAAAATATTATGAACAACTATATGCCAACAAATTGGACAATCTGGAAGAAATGGTTAAATTCCTGGAAATGATTATAAGAAAATATTATGAACAACTATATGCCAACAAATTGGATAATCTGGAAGAAATGGTTAAATTCCTGGAAATGTATAATCATCCAAAACTGAATCAGGAAGAATCAGAGGATCTTAATAAACAGATTAACACTAGTAACATTGAAGCAGTAATTTAAGAAGAAAACAACAGCAACAAAAAACAAACAAAACTCCCAACAAACAAAAATCATGGACCAGATGACTTCATAGGTGAATTTTATCAAACATTTAAAGAACTAACATCTTTCTCAAACTATCCCAAAATACACAAGAGAAGGAAAGACTCCAAAGCTCATTTTATGAGACCAACTTTATCCTAATTCTAAAGCCAAATAAAGACACTACAAAGAAAGAAATTATAGAGCAATATCCCTGATAAATGCAGATGCTAAAATTCTCAACAAAATATTAGCAAACCAGATTCAGCAATACATTAAAAAGATCATATACTTTTGTGAATATTTCATATACTATGGTGAAATTATTCTGAGATTCCACATTTGTACAATATTCATACATCAGTTATGATATACCACATAAACAAAATGAAGGATGAAAATCATATGATCATATGAATAGAGGCAGAAAAGGCATTTGATAAAATCTAGCACCCATTTATATAAAAACAATCAGCAAAGTGAGGACAGAGGGAACATACCTCAACATAAAAAAGTCACATATGGCAAACCCATGGCCAACATCATACTCTCTGGGTAGAAACTAAAAGCTTTTTTTCTTAAGATCAGGAGCAAAAGAGGATTGCCCACCTTCACCATTATTATTCAACATAGTTCTGGAAATTGTAGCCACATCAATCAAACAAGAAGAAATAAGTGGCATCCAAATTGGAATGAAAGAAGTAAAACTGTCATTATTTGCCAATGACATGTTACTGAATATAGAGAATCCTGAATATTCCGCCAAAAAACTATTAGAACTGATAAATAAATTCAGTAAGGTATTGGGGTGCATAATAAACATCCAGAAGTCAGTTGCATGTTATACACCAATAATGAACTATCAGAAAGGGAAACTGAGAAAAGAATCCCACTTAACAAGTACATCAAAAAAATAATATATATATATATATATATATATATATATATATATATATATATATATGAATAGATTTAACCAAGAAGGTAAAAGGCCTGAAAAGACTCAGAAAATAGTAAGACACTGAAGGAAGATATTGAATAAAGTAAAAATAAATGGAAGTATATACTGTGTTCATAGATAGAAAGAATTAACATCTGTAAATGTGCATACTACCTAAAGCAATCCATACATCAATGCTTTCCTATCAAAAGTATATTTTACAGAAATACAGCCAATGTTTCAAAAATATTATGGAACCATGAAGTTACCCAGAATCGTGAGAACGAATAACAAAGTTGGAGGAATTGTGCTACCTAATATCAAACTATACTACAAGGCTATAGTAATCAAAGCAGCATGGTAATATCATAAAAGCAGAGAGATATATTAATGAAACAGAATATAGAGAACAGAATATAAATCCATGCCTTTATGGTCAATTAATATTTGCTAAAGAGGCAAGAACATACAAGGGGTATTTAGTACATGGTGATGGAATGCTTGGACAGACACATGAAAAATATGAAATTAGATCACATTCTCACACCATATATAAAAACAAATTCAAAATAAATTCAAGACTTAAATGTAAGACTCAAAAACATAAAAATTCTAGATTAAAACATCAGCAGTAAAATCTCAGATATTTCTTCTGATACATATTCTTGGACAAGGGAAACAAAAGAAAAACAAATGGAACTATATCAAACTAAAAAGTTTTTTCACAGCAAGGGAAGCCACCAACAAAATGAGAAGACAACCAACTGAATGGGAGAACATAATCGCTATTGATATATCTGATAAATGGTTAATACCCCAAAATTTATAAAGAGTTTTTATAACACCTTAAAAATAAACAATCCAATTTAAAAATGGACAAAAGGTCTAAATAGACATTTCTTAAAAGAGAACATACAGATGGCCAATAGATGTATGAAAAGATACTCAACATCAGTAATCATCAGAGAAATGCAAACTAAAACCATAATGTGAAATTACCTTACACCTGTCAGAATGGCTCTCATCAATACATGAACAAACACAAGTGTTGGTGAGGACGTGGAGAAAAGGGAACCCTCAGGCACTGTTGGTGGGAACGAGGATTGATGCAGCCACTGTGAAAAGCAGTGTGGAGTTTCCTAAAAAAATTAAAAGTGGAACTGCCTTATGACCCACTGATTCCATTTCTGGGAACATGTCTGAAGAAATCTAAAACATTGATTCAAAATAATATATGCATCCCTAGTTTATTGAGGCACTATTTACAATAGTAAATATTTGGAAATAGCCCAAGTGCCCATCAATACATGAGTGGATAAAAACCTCTGGTACATTTACAGAATGGAATACTACTCAGCTATTAAAAAAAAAGGAAATCTTACCTTTTGGGATAGCATGGATGGACCTGGAGAGTATTATGCTAAATGAAATAAGCGAGTCACAGAAAGACAAATACCATATGATTTCACTTATATGTGGAATCTAATAAATAAAGAACTAGTAGACAAAAGAAAAAGAAACTCATAGCTACAGAGAACAAAATGACATTTGTTAGAGAGGAGTGGTTCTGAGGCCTGGGTGAAATGGGTGAAGGAATTAATAAAAAAATAAACAAAAAATATCATAGACACAGATTACAACATGGTGATTACCAGAGGGAAAAGGGGTTGGAGGCTAAAGGAATAATGTAAAGGGAGGATAAATGGTGATGGAAGGAGACTCAGTTAGTGAATATATATGATGATGTATTATTGAATTATACACTTCAAACCTATATAATTTTATTAACCAATGTCACCCCAATAAATTAAATAAAATTTTAAAAGAAATACATCAAAGATCTAAATGAAGCTAAGATAATATTTTTGAAAATAAAAGTAAATAAATATATAGCTACTTTAAAAAAGAAGTCAAAAAGAATAAAAATAGAACAAGATTATAACAATTTTAATTGATAATATTAAAATCTCACAATCAATAAATGTAATCAATATTGCAAAGACAATTTGGGTCTGACATATAAATTTTCAAGAATAAATTAGTCAATGTGATGTTATGTCTGTAAAGTAATTACTTTCACAGAACGGTTCCAAGAACTTAGTGTTATAGGCAGTTGCAATCTAAGTTCATGAAACAGGTAATACCCATACTATGTAATCTGAGCAAAACAAAGAAAAATGAAGGTTACATATTTTATGACAGTCATGTGTCCTCAAAACCAAGTCTGTCAAATAACGTTTAAGAAAGAAAGAGAAGGGAGATGGGGAGGATGGGAGAGAGGAAGGAAGCAAGGAAAGAAAGCTAGGGATCAATCTCAGAAATTTAGACTCTAATGCAGTACTAGATAATTGCATGCAATATTACATTAAAAGACTCTCCAAATAATACATTAATGTAACAATATCAGAAGGTCAAAAGAATATAGTCATCATGATAAATGCTGAAACAGTCTTCATAAAATCCAACTAGTGGTCCTAGTGAGAAGCCAAATTCTTACTAAATAGGAAGAGCAGACTTTTTAGCAATATGCAGAATATATTTTTAAACATGTTGTCAACATCGTAATTAACTATGAAACACTGGAAGCAGTTCCATTTAGAAGGCAGCATTACAATAAGCATGCTAGCAAAAATACTTTTCTATATTTTAGGAGAATTTCTAACTGACACACTAAGACAGAAAATAAAAATTTCTTAAACTTATAACTATTGAAAAGGAAAAGACAGGATTGTAAGAGTATTTGTATATAACTTAAATTTTGCTCTTAAATATTCAAAGAATGAACCAAAATAATAATTGATGCTAGCAATAAAATTCAATAATGACATGTACGTATACAGATATTCTTTCTTATAAAAATGTATAATGAAGAAAGAGCTCATTGGAAATAACAACAAAAAAAATTGAAGACATTGAAATAAAGCTAATAAGAAAACCAAAGAGACCAAAACAGAGGTTGATAATGGAAGACAAGTGTGTCTGAATTAGAAGATAAGATACTATAAACAGGACTGTGCTAAGATTAATTTCTAGATTTACAAAAATGTTGCATTCAATCTCTGAGATTTTTTTAGAACTTAAGAAAATGTCCCTACCGAAACCGGCTTGGCTCAGTGGCTAGAGTTTTGGTCTGCGGACTGAAAGGTCCCAGGTTCGATTCCGGTCAAGGGCATGTACCTTGGTTGTGGGCACATCCCCGGTAGGGAGTGTGCAGGAGGCAGCTGGTCGATGATTCTCTCTCATCGATGTTTCTAACTATCCCTCTTCCTTCCTCTCTGTAAAAAATCAATAAAATATATATTTTTTAAAAAAAGAGAAAATGTCCCTAAAGATTATTTGTAAATTTCAATAAAAATATTATAAATGAGGACTTTTCTTATTAAATAATAAAATAAATAATATAAAGCCATAGCAATTAAAACCATATGCCTCTATTATAATAATCAACCACAGATTATTTGAACAGAATAGATAGCCCCCATATTGACCTTCATATTTCTGAAAACTTGTCACTAAAATATGCACAGTAAAGCAATAAGAAATTGATAGATAATACTTGAAATATTTCTTATTTGAGGAGAAGAAATAAGAATCCTACCTTACGCTGACTACCCAGCTATACTAATGAGTCAAAAGTAATAATAAACCAGAAGAAACCAGTTGATATGAACTGAATATGCACAATCTCTACTTTGGACAGGACAAAGCATAAGGAGTAATAAAAGAATTACAAAGAAAAATAGTGATAAATTTGAACTGCATGAACAAACCTTCTAGAGATTAGAAAGCCAAGATTAAAAGTTAAAGGGTTAAGGATAATTTGGATAAAATATTTAAAACAAATATAAAAAGGGTTGTCATATGTAATGTAGAAAAAAATAAATCTCATAAATCATTAGGAAAAACATTAATACCCCAGTGAAAAATGGGCACAAGAATGGATTTATTTATAGAAAAATAAATGCAAATGGCAAATAAACATATATATTATCACCCTAAAAATACAATTAAAACAAGTTTCTATTTTTACTTATCAAACTGGCAAGAAAGAAAAAAAAATGCTTAACTGTGAGGATAATGTGCAGATTTAATTATTCTCAAATAGTAATGGTAAAACTATAAAGAGTCAACAATTCAAAAAGTGACTTGACAATATGTAAAAAAAAAGAAACAAACATTGACATAATTTATATCATTGACCCAGTAAACTCACTTATGAAAGCTTGGCCTAAAGGAATAATCAGAGCTGAAATATAAAAATTTATGCACATGGCAAAATAAAAAATTAGACAATAAGGGAATGATTAATAAGGAATGACACATTCATATATGGAATATTAACAGCTCTTAAATTCATTTTTCAAAGAATAACCTTGGCAAACTGCTAGCTACAAGATAAAATATTGCAGAATTGGAATTGGATAATGTAAATAAATCAGCTTAATATTCCCTCATGTGAGATGGTTCATTAACAAGAGCATCTGTGTAGAGAGCTTTAGAAAAGCCCGGTGACTGGTTGAATAAGAACTGGGTGCTCACTCACCAACAGAGCAGACACTTTCCATCCCTTGCTGCCTTGGCCCTCAGAGTCCATGTCTGTATAAAATTAATCATCTGAGTAATGTCACTGCAGCCTGGCACAGAGCTTGCACAGCCGTGTGTAATAAGACCAGGGTGCCATCTCCAGGTATGTCTTCTTTGCTGCCAGGCTGGCTTGAGCCACTAAATTTTGCATGGCATCTCCTCTGGCCATGTTTGTGACCAGACATGCTCTAATATGGAATATGGCTTTTTTAAAGTATTGCTATGTCTTACCTTACCTTGAGAGGAACCATCTATCCTTGTGTTATCAAGCATGAGCAGAGGGTAAGAAAAAAATCTAAATGTTGCTTGTTTAAAATCAGGCAATGTGTTCTAAAAAGGCCAATCTGAGAAAATCACTATGCAATAGTCAATAAATAATTTTCTAAAATTTGGCTCTTTTGGGAAAGAAATGAACAGGTTTTCACCTCAAGCTATATACCCAACTATTTATAACCAAGAGGTCATTAGGGAGCCTTAAATGCTACTCCTGAGTTTCCTCATTCTTCAGGCAAGTAAGTCTGTGCTCTGCTGTGTGACTGTATTCTGTCCTGTGGCTGGGCATACACAGGATACATGATCGTGGGTCAGTGTGACAGCTCACTGTCCCCATCAAATACGGCACTGTCTAGACAGCATCAGCATCACTGTGTGCATTCTCATACGCCTCTGTGAGGGCACTCTCCTTTGATAACTGTGTACATAAATGGCAGATCGCTGGAAGTAAGGGTGTAACCTAACCCCAGGGACTGGGGAAAAACTAGCCTTTGAAGGCTCTAATTCATGACCCCAGCCCAGCGAAGATGACAGATGATAGTCCAAAGGCCTGATGCCACAAACAGTTGTTTAATTCTCCCCTATTTCTCCTGTGATGTAACTAGAAGAGACATAAAGGGCAGGCTGGGGGAAGCAACTTACCTAAATCTGAGAGTATAATTAAAAAATGAAATGTTCTGGTTAAGGATTTGGATATTAGCGCAGCATGCCTAAATCAGAGAGTGACAAAAAGCTTAGAGCCCATGGCCTATAGGGTGAGCACAGGTGTAAAATGGCCATGGGCATCAGTGTTCAGGTGGTAGGAAAGAAGACAGAGGAATCGCTTGAGCAGTTCTGAATGGGGTGGGACTGGTAGCTGCCTATGGAGTAGGTCAGAGGAAAGGGGTAAGTCAGACCCATTGAACAGTAAAGCACACACAAAGTGTTCAGGACACACAGCGCACGAGAAGAACCCACCCTTATACCTCTTCCCCTCAGATAGACTCAAAAGAACAAAGACCACATAGTAGATAGAGTAAAGCTAGCGGTCAAATCTAGGCCCAGCATGAGAAAGGAAAAGCTCTCCAGGAGCTCAGCAGAAAGCAGACAGGAGCCATGCAGACCTGAACGGCCCACACAAGCTCAGAACCTGTATCCATTTCTCTGCTAGAGAGGCCAGCCCTGCTGAAGGGCAGAGGAGGGGAAAGGCACAATCAGCAGCTTCCCAAAGGCAGGTTGCAACCTTGACAAGGCTGAATCCTGCCCTGGACATGCAGCAGTGAATATGCCTCCCTTCGAAGGTTTCCTGTAGGTCACTCTGATGTTAACGTTCACAGACTGTCGGGAGCAAATGGAAATTTACAAAAACTGATTTCTTAAGAAATTACAATAACATAAATGCATTTCTGTCCTCATCTAATGTAGGCATGTGATACTTATACAACTTACACTCTGCATGCATTCTAAAATAAAATTGTGTAATTATTAAAATGAGGTTAATACTGAAATTTAATTTCCTAAAGCAAATAGTGACCAGTCTTAAATCTATTTTTTTTTGGGGGGGGGAGGATGCAAAGTGTTGAGATGTTTGTCCATTCGCTGTTTTTAAAATGTTCATTCCAAGTAAACTAAGACACTTAATTAGATAATTACCAGAACTATAATATAAATCAATATTTTACCCTCTGACTATTTAATATATCAATAACCTTTACCACCTAATATTTATCATGCACATCACACAAAATAGTCACAAACCTAATTTTGCTACTGCCAACATTGATATGCTACAGGGGAGAATCAAATTACATTGTGATTATAAATGTTTATGTCACTTTTGTAATTAAGGGGTTAGAGTGATGTTAGCAGGCAGTGTTTGTACTCCCCCAAAGGAACAAAAATTTAGAAAGCAAAAATAAACTTGAACTTTTCTGAAACATTTTATGCTGATAAGCTCATGAGAAGTTTGCTCTTCAAAAATAAAAAATAGCCTGGGTAAATTTAATCTGAACAATCAGACCCTGTTTATTAGATTCATCAATAATTTTCCCTTGCTGGCTGCCCACTTTGCATGGCAGGATCTTAAATGAGACACCCTTTAAGACTATGCATCCTTGCCCTAACTGGCTCAGTGGATAGAGCATTGGCCTGCAGACTGAAGGGTCTCAGGTTCAGTTCCAGTCAAGGGCATGTAGGAGGCAGCTGATCAATGTTTCTCTCTCATCAGTATTTCTTTCTTTTTTAATATATTTTATTGATATTTCACAGAGAGGAAGGGAGAGGGATAGAGAGCTAGAAACGTCGATGAGAGAGAAACATCGACCAGCCGGCTCTTGCACACCCCCTACCGGGGATGTGCCCGCAACCAATGTACATGCTCTTGACCGGAATCGAACCTGGGACCTTGCGGTCAGCAGACCGACGTTCTACCACTGAGCCAAACCGATTTCGACTCTCATCAGTATTTCTAACTTTCTATTCCTCTCCCTTCCTCTCTGTAGAAATCAATTAAATGTATTTTTTTTAAAAAAGAATATGCATCCTCGAGATTGTTCTGCTGAAGGAAAAAAGTCAATTAACTCTAAAGCAGATCCTGCAAACTATAAGAATTAAGCAGAAATTCTGAAAATTCAATGCATTTTGACATTTTTAAAATCTCTATAATATCTACATACTAGCATGTAAATTTATAAATTTAAATAAATAAATGTGACCATACCATACTTTTGAGGATTCCTTTTATGCAGTATGTTTTATATGGTCTTTTTTCCTATTTTCTTCTCCCCCACCCCTCTGTTCTCCCTCTCCAACCCACATTATTCTCCCTTAATGGGATCTGCCCTATGAAATACACATTAATATTTTTGTAGATATGCATACATGTACTTATACACACATATAGACAGAGTTTTTGTCATTCTTTTATATAAATAGAATTATAATGTAAACACTTATGTATCTTTCTTTCCTCCCTCAGTATTTAGCAGGAACCCCCTAATATCAACTGGAATTGTTATAATATATTCTTTTTATCTGGTTGTGTGATATTCTATATGTGGATCACAATACTTTGTATAATCTTTTTTCTATTGTCAGATATTCGCTTTTTAAATTTTTTGGCACTATGAAAAATGTTGCAGTAAACATCTTTGCAAATGTCCTTGTGTCCTAGTATTTTAATTTTCTGAGAAAAGTCCTCAGAAATTATTGAATTGAAAAGTAATTTTGGTTTTGATAGATTGCTTCATTAAAAGGCCCTTGAAATTGATATTTTCTTCAACAATTTCTGATAATACACTTTTTCTGACATCCTGTCCAACCATGTTACCCTTCTTTTTAATCTTTGCTAATGTGCCTGAAGTAAAATGATAATTCATTGCTATTTTTATTTATGTATATTTTATCTGCCAGTAAGCTCAGGTGTCTTATGTGCTTATTGGCATTTTGGATTTGCTCATCTTGACTTTCCTGTTTATATCTTTAAATCATTTTTCTATTGGTCTTTAATTTTGTAATCATTTGCTTTTCCTCTTGTATATTATAAATATCACCCCTTTATTTGGCATTTGTGCTATGTAAGTGGTTTTGTAAATATATCTTGTCTCTTTTGATTTCATTGACATTTTAAGGCTTTCATATATATTTTTATTGTTTAAAGTATTACACATAGTAGTACATATATCTCCTCTCCCCTCCCCACATTGACTTTCTCCTAGCCTCCCCTACCCCCTGTCGCATGCCATGCCCTCATTCCCTTCCTACCCCCAGTGTCTTGTGTCCATTGGTTGTGCTTATATTCATACATACAAATACTTTGGTTGATGTCTTTATTCCCTCCCCAACACTCCCCAGCCTTCCCACTATAATTAGACAGTCTGTTCGGTGCTTTATTGCCTTTGTATCTATCTCTTGGTTCATCAGGTTATAATGTTCTTTATATTCCATAAATGAATGAAATCATGTGGTATTTTTCTTTCATTGCCTGGCTTATTTCACTTAGCATAATGCTCTCCAGTTCCATCCATGTTGCTGCAAATGGTAAGAATTCCTTCTTTTTTATAGCAGCATAGTATTCCATTGTGAAGATGTACTATAGTTTTCTAATCCACTCATCTGCTGATGGGCATTTAGTCTGTTTCCAACTCTTAGCTATGGTGAATTGTTCAGCTATGAACATAGGGGTGCATATGTCCTTTCTGATTGGTGTTTCTACTTTCTTGGAATATATTCCTAGAAGTGGGGTTAATGATCCAATTTAAAAAAATGGTCAATGGACATAACTAGATACTTTTTGAAAGAAGACAGAAGGAAGGCCAAGAGACATATGAAAAGATGTTCAAAGTCACTAATTATCCAAGAAATGAAAATCAAAACAACAATGTGGTACCATCTCACCCCTGCTGGAATGGCTATCATCAACAAATCAACAAAACAAGTGCTGGCCAGGCTGCGGAGAAAAAGGAAACCTCGTGCACTATTGGTGGGAATGCAAACTTGTGCAGCCATTGTAAAGAACAGTATGGAGTTTCCTCAAAAAACTGAAAATGGAACTCCCATTTGACCCAGTGATCCCACATCATATATATATATATAATTGATTTTTTTACAGCAAGGAAGGGAGAGAGATAGAGTTAGAAACATTGATGAGAGAGAGTCATCAACCAGCTGTCTCTTGCACACCTCCTACTGGGGATGCGCCCACAACCAAGACACATGCCCTTGACCTGAATGGAACCTGGGACCCCTCAGTCCGCAGGCCAACACTCTATCCACTGAGCCAAACCAGTTTTGACCCACATCATATATTTTTAATAGGCAGATATATCTACCATTTTATGACTTCTGACTTTTGGTTAAGACATGTGTACCCCTAGATTGTTCACGAAGCCTCTGGGTTCTCTTTAAAGAGTTTTGTTGGTTTTTTAATTTATATTTTTCTTTAAAGCATCAGGAATTTAATTTTATATCTAGTGGCAATAGAGATCCAGTTAACAAAAGTACATTGAGTGTCTACTCTTCAACTTAGCACTATGTCTCTAGGCTAAGATGGAATCTATCCAACACCTGGCACCTGCAGACCACCACTGGCAAGGCAGGAGGGTATAAAGACCTGAGTCATGATCCCCATTGTTCCAAAACATGCGGACCTATTATTTAGAAAAACAAATCACAGGTTAAAAATAGTAAGGTTTTACAACCAATGGACACAAAACTCTGGGGAGGGAGGGCATGTATGGGAGGGGGGCAATGATCAGCTATGTACACATATAATACCTTAATAAATTAAAAAAAAAAGTAAGGTTTTATGCATTTGGCTAGGGCTACCATCACAATGTTCCACAGACTAGGTGGCTTAAACAACAGAAGTTTATTTCCTCATAGTTCTGGAGGCCAGAAGTTCAAAATCAAGGCACTGGCAAAGTTGGCTTCTTTTGAGGCCTCTCTCCTTCGCTTGTAGACGACATCTTCTCCCCATATCTTTCCATCATCATCCTTCTGTGCATGTCTGTGTTCTCATATCCTTTCATAGGGCTCTAGTCCTATTAGATAAGTGCCCACCCATATGACCTCACTTTAAAGACCCTTTCTCTAAATATGGTCATATTCTGAGGTACTTAGGGCTTAGAAATTCAACATGTGAATTTTGAGGTAACATAATTCAGCCCATAACAGGTTTCAAATGATTTGTTCAGCCTGTAAGTACCAACGGTGTTCACATGAGAAGGAGGTCGCTGGACAATTAGTGAGTGCATCATGGAAGAGAGAGGCCTGGAGGTGAACACTGAAAGAGGCTGGAGATTTCAGTCTTGCTGCGAGAAGATGAGAATACATGAAGTCATAGCTATAAACATGGCATGTCAGGGTTCCTATGAGGTAACTAGGATGACCAGGGGAGATAATTTTGGGCGGGAAGTGGAAGATCAAGTTCAAAGTGCTGATTGAGATCATCTGGATTTAGAAGTTTAGGCTTAAGGAAGTAAGAAAAAGAAGCTTCATAAAAATTTTTAATGAAATTTCTCACAAATGAAAACCAGATTTTCCTTCCTGAAATGCCACTTCACTTCCTGAAATATCATTGACAGAAGTTAATGATTACCTGTTTACATGAAATGAAGAACAGGGATAAGACAAGATGATATCAGTATTTTGAACCTAATGAAGGACAGAGATAATAGTACCATTGAGGCTGTGGTATACAGAACTTCAGAGAGAGAAGAAAGGCAGCCACTGGTCCTTTTGAGTCTGAGAGTTTAAGATGGAAATACTCAATAAGAACTTAGGGCAGGAAGTCTAGAGGGCTGAGAGGGTCAAACCTGAGGTATGCATTAGGAAGTGGTCAGTATGATGTACAAACTTTTATTAAGCATCTACTGTGTGTCCAGCTTTTCCCTAAGTACCAGGAATACAAAGGTTAATAAGATAAAGTATCTGTCCTCAGAAACCTCATCCTCAGTCATGAAGGCGAGGAGTGGTCAATAATGTACCAGTAAAATGATGCACTGAGAGATGATAAGGACAGATAAAGGGCGTTTGATTTGTCAATAAAGTGTTCTACCTTGGGTGTCTGGAGGGCAGCTTCAATAGAGACTTAATAATAGAAATAAGATTGAATGGGGAAAACTTGATGAGAAAATGGAGGCAAGAGCAAGACTTGTTCCCAGAATTTGGTTGTTTTTCACTCTCCTGGAATTTATTCAAATTACTTGTCATTTTCAAATTAATTAACTTTCATTTCAATAATAATGTTCTGATACCTTAATGCAAACTTTAAATAAAATTAACAGTCAAGTTAAAATTTAGTCGCAGTTCACCCTGGACACTGTGGCTCAGTTGGTTGGAGCATCACCCCATTCACATACACTGAGAGGTGGTGTATTTGACTCCCTCAGGGCACATATGGAGGCTATGGGGATTTGATTCTCCCCGGTTAGGACATGTGAGAGAGGCAACCCATCATGATGCAATGGTGTTTCTCTCTCACATTGATCTCTCTCTCTCCTCTCTCTTCCCTTTCCTCTCTCTAAAATAAATTCAAAATTTTTTAAATTTAGTCACCGGTCACTTTTATGTTTCTGAAGCCATAATAATTTCATACTGTTTTTTATGTTTCCTTCTGTTCAGATGCAAATGAGTAATATAAGTGAATATGACCAATACATTTCTAAGTAACACTTTTTTAAGAGTCAGTGGAAGATGCTTATTAATCAGCTCTGGGGCAGATGATAAGTAAAGAGAAGGAAACTAATTTTTACAAAAATACTGTGTATGGTGGTGGCAAGAATTCAGAGGTTTTGCCATCTTTCCTTGTGCCTGTGACAGTGCAAGACAGGATTATGGCAGGGTTTCCATATCTCAGTTCTCCACTGTCTACTCCTGTGGAAAAGAAGGGAGAGAGAGAGAATGGGAGATGAACTTCCAGGGATTGGTTGGAAAAATATGTCACTCCTTAGTCTATTACTAATCTCTATTTAACAATCTCATTAATAAATACCTCATTTTCCTTTGTTTTATTTAAAAAATGGTAAAGCGCCGAAACCGGTTTGGCTCAGCGGTAGAGCGTCGGTCTGCGGACTGAAGGGTCCCGAGTTCAATTCCGGTCAAGGGCATGTACCTTGGTTGCAGGCACATCCCCGGTGGGGGGTGTGCAAGAGGCAGCTGGTCGATGTTTCTCTCTTATCGACATTTCTAGCTCTCTATCTCTCTCCCTTCCTCTCTGTAAAATATCAATAAAAAATATATTTAAAAAAATAATAAAAAAATAAAAAATGGTAAAGCAAGATTGTCATAATTTTCTCTGATTAGCATTGTTCTATGCGTTAAATCTCTAGGAAATACTCTCAACTATTGATGTATCTTTGTCACCCAGCAATTTCCCATATGTTTTAAAATGAATGAGCTGGATGACATTAGTCTATGGATGCTGCTGTGATCAGTATGTTCACCTAGTGGATCGAACAAAGGACTAGAAAGTCAGACATCCCTGTGGCTTCTACATCTGGTAGAACCTGATTTACACTGCCAGCTCAGTTGTTTACACATAGTAACTATTAAATATTCATTGGCTTGTTTCTGTTTGACTTGCTTTGATTACTTTTGGTTTTGAGCAATTCAGTTTCTCTGTGTATTTTTATATAAGAATTAGATATTGCTCTTGTCCCCTTCCTATACACAAAAATGATCTGTTAATACCCTTACATTTTAGCTAAGAAATGTATGCTCAAGTATCCATTTAAAGTAGTATTTTCTAATAAGCAACCATGACCCTTTCTACCCTGTTCTTTATATTCTATCAAGCAGACATTCATGCACAATTGCAGTTGAGGATAGAGTGCCAGAAATCATTAAAAATAGGAATACTTTATGAGAAGCCTATTATCTCTGTAAATTTAAAGCCACCTATGATCACTAACAACCAAGCATGCTCTGATGATGTTGCAACCATTTGAGAATGTGGCTATCCTATCTAATAAAAGGGTAATATGCAAATTGACCATCATTCCAACACAGTGTACGGCTGTCCCCATGAGGTCAAAGATGGCCACCCCCATGTGGACACAAGATTGCCAGCAAGGGAGGGCAGTTGGGAGGGACCAGGCCTGCAAGGGAGGACAGTTGAGGAAAACCAGGCCTGTAGGAGAGGGCAGGTGGAGCCAATTAGGACAGCAGGGGAGGGCAATTAGGAGGGACCAGGCCTGCAAGGTAAGGAAGTTAGGATTGCCCAGGCTTGCAGGGGGGACCAGGCCTGCAGGAGAGGGCCATTGGGGGTGACCAGGCTGGCAAGTAGAAGCAGTTAGGGGCAATTGGGAAGGCAGGCAAGCAAGCAGTTGAGAGCCAGCAGTCTTAGATGGTGAGAGGGATTTCCAACTGCCCAAATGGGCAGCCTGGCATCACTCGAGGGGTCCCAGATTGGAGACAGTACACAAGGGACACAACCCCCGTGCACAAATTTTGTGCACCAAGTCTCTAGTATTGACAAAGGGGCAGTAAAGAATGATAGCCTTTATTCTTTCTTGGTCATGGTTTTTAAAGTCAGATCTGAAAATTCTAAATTTTGGCAAAAGGGTTGATTAGTTTTATAGAAAGAGTCCTTGTTTGGGCCATAATATGATGTAGTACCTTAAAGTGAAAATCAGGAAGGTCTTAGATGGACAGGCGGATGTATGAATTTGGTAGCAGGGGGGTGGGGGGGGAGTAAAATTCTATGAGCATAATTTCCATTTTTAAAGATTTTTAACAGCTTTGTCTCCTCTTCCCATCTACCCTTTGAACTTCAGTATACTATTCCACATCACCAGGCTATGCATTTCTTTTTTTCCATTTCCCTTCTCCCCCTTAACACTCAAAGTCATAGACTACCAGACAACTGGAAGGAAGCACATGGTGAGGAATCTGATGAGGGTTGGTTGGGGAACAAAAGGTATTTCCTCTTTTTCCTAGCTTTGCCCCAGTAGTGCACATATTATTATTTTTATTTATCCCAAAAGGAAGGCATTGCTTGATGATAGTCTTTGTAATTGAATACTTGTTTATGATCACCTTTCTTGTAGGTATTTCTAAAGGAGAGGAGCCAAAAATATTGAGACCCCCAAGACGGCCCCGGAAACCCAAAACATTAAATAACCCTGAAGACTGCACATACTATTATCTGCTACATGTAAGTGGCTCACTCTTATTATCAGATGGGAGCCATAGCATCCACAAAACCGTGTCCACACTGGGCCTGTCCAAAGGGAGGACTCTAAAAGGGAGACTCCCATCAGTTTCTGCTTTTCTGCCCCGTCCCTAGCTGAGGACCTGGGCATGTGGCTGTCCTCCGGCCATCCTCACCACCCAGGCCTCTCCCCCAGTCCTGTGACCCATGGCCTCCCAGCAGTTTTCTCTGCTGGTCCTTTCACTGAGCTGATATGCGAACATTAACCCAGAGAGAGAACCGTGTCATAGCAGGAGCTCTCCTGAGAGGGACCTGAATGTGAATGGGTGAGTTTAGGTGAAAATGGAAGAGAGGAAGGAAAAAGAGGCATTTGTTAGATACCTTTTAAATTCCAGGCCTGGAATGAGGTATGTTCACATGCATTGGGATATCTAATCCTAGAAACAGCCTTACAGGGGCATTCCCATCTCACAGATCAGGACTCTGAGAATCAGATAGGGCACTTCTGAGCTGTCAAGGTCATTCATTGTACTGAGGTCCTCTCACTCACCAAGGGCACCTTGTGAGCTCATTGGCATTCCCCCTGCCAACCTCCTCTTCCTCTCATGTTCCTGTTCCCTGTGAATGACACCGTCATCCACTTGATTACCTAAGCCAAGAACCTGGTGTCATCCTGTACCTGGCCCTCTCTCTCATACACGACATCTAACTGTTCAATCTGAAGTGTGGCTTCTACCAGCAAAGCCTCGCCCCCATTCATCCCCCTCCTCTACTCTCACAGCAGCATCCCTATTTCAGACCATCCTCATTCTTCACCTGCAATGCTTTAGGCCCCACCTCAGAGCTTCTAATTTCAGCCTCTGTAGCCTATATTAGCAAATTTCTCTAAATGGTCAATTTGATCGTGTTCCTCCCTTGATAGTCCCTTTTATAGCTCAGCAACTCCCTCAGCATGAAGGCCAGACTCCTTCCAAAGATGAATAGCAGAACACAAAATTAGAAAGTACCAAACATAATGCTCAATAAGATTTATTAATTGCCACAGAAATGGCAATTGGCTACAGTGACTTCAACAACAGATACTATTCTCGAGATGAGAAATTATAAGAGACTTTGAAATAAGGAGGAATGTTTATGACTAATAGCCAATTAGAGTGGAGCAGATTCTGAGCCTCCACAAATGAGTCCCTGCCCCCAAAAAGCTTACATTGTCATTGAACAATTATTTTTTTAAATGAATGTACAGTGTTTTAATACATCTTGAGTTATTACCATAGTGACTGGAATCCTTTATATAATCCCAAGTCTTTAAATCTGTGGCTTCAGTGAAAAATAAAACATAGAAGACTAGTTTATTATTATAATGAAAACACACACCATGTATTCATAATCAGTTGGCCCTTACTTGAGTTTGAGTGCTACACGTAGGTGAAATTTACAGAAATGATGGGCCCTACTTCCTTTACCTGTCAAAACATTCTCTTGCCCTAGCTGGTGTGGCTCAGTTGGTTGAGCATTGTCTCATGCAACAAGAGGTCACGGGTTCTGGGGACATGCCTGGGTTGTGTTTGGGAGGCAGCCTACCTATGTTTCTCTTATATCCATGTTTCTCTCTTCCTCTTCCTTCCTCTCTCTCTAAAAATCAATGAGAACATTTTAAAAAACACATCCCTTTACCCATCGAAACACTACAATTTTAAGTGGTTTCCATGAAAATCTTTCTAAAATATATTATAATGCACATTTTAACCTTTTCTTGATGACCCAAGGTCATTGCAGTGAGCAGCAATGTTAGTACTTTATTCAGATCTATGTGTATCAGCGAGGCTCCCTGACCACCATGTCTAAGGCAGCACGCCATCACTCTGTCCCGTGGCCCTCTTCATTTTCTCAGAGCATTGATAAATATTTATGGAGCTGCTGAGCTGTGAAAATTATTCCCCTAAACCTGCTTATCATAGACAGCTGTGCTTTCAGTTGTTTCACCTATTTTTATAGCTTGTGTATCTCCTTGAATGTCAGTTCTTACCACAGTCATTCTGACTGCCTTAACATCAATACCAGCTCTCTTCTATGATTTCATGCCCCTCATCTCTTACGTCTGGGAAATATTGCTATAGTTTTGTCCAAAATTAGAGTAGGCTAAGCCTATGAAGCATGCCTGTGGAGGGGAGAACCTTAGCTGGGATTGCACACCCCACTGTGATGGCGTGTGGGGCTGCTGTAACACACAGAAGCTGGACAGCCAGCAAAGACAACTCAGGGCCAACAGTTTCCTCAAGCAGAGTAACTGACCACATAATTCCAAAGGCCTTTCAGTTCCATTATTTTCTCCAGTGCCTTCCCTGATGATAGCAGGAGGTATTTGGCCATTCCAAGATCTTTTTCCCCTATGATTTGTCTACTTTCTTTCTCTTTGTGAAGACTTCTAAAAATAGAGTGTATTTCAAGAAGGAATGTAAAACTGTGTCCAACATGATATAATGGATGTGAAATTTAAAGTTTCATTATAAAACATATTTTTTTTACATCAGGGGAAGGAGTATGATGCAGCTGAGTCTTCTAAGTCCTCTGAGCTAAGACCTCTGTCCTTTCAAAAGGCCCCTTAAAAAACACTCTCATGGGAAAATCTTCTTGTTGAGTCCTTGTTGTCTCCATGTCTTTCTCTCTTCTTTACAGTGGTTTCTTAAGAAACTGCCATAGGACATTTGCTTCTGTATTTTCATTTAAGATTTCAAGTTGATATTTTTTGTCTTAGCAATAAATGCCCCTAATATAAAGTCCCATGGGTTAAAATTTATATTAAATCCTCTTCCATGAGGGACAATGCGCTTCCTTCTTTTTTTTAAATATATTTTATTGATTTATTACAGAGAGGAAGAGAGAGGGATAGAGAGTTAGAAACATCAGTGAGAGAGAATCATCTATCAGCTGCCTCTTGCACACCTCCTACTGGGGATGTGTCCACAACCAAGGTGCGTGCCCTTGACCAGAATTGAACCCTGGGCCTTCAGTCTCCAGGCTGACGCTCTATCCATTGAGCCAAATTGGTTTCGGCCCTTTTTTATGATAAAGAATGTAGTTTCATGCTTCCCTTTCGGATTTAGCCTCTAGGATCTAAGAGACAAACGCTAAGGCTCCATCTTAACATATTTCATCTTTGTCCTCCTTTCTTATTTACAACTTACATTCAATTACCTTGGTTGTATAATTGCTTCTATTATAAACCATCTTAAATTATTTTTGGAAATTTTTATTATGGAATTACATTTCATTAGAATATTCTAACACAGGCAAGAGTGAAGTAAACCAAAGTCTCTTCTAAGAATTTCTGTAACTGAGAGCCAACTCATATGCACTGCCTCCCAGGAGAAAAGGTGATAGAGAATTAAGAGAGTTTGCCCTGGACTGGTGGCTCAGTTGGTTGGAGCATGTCCAGTACACCAAAAGGTTTCAGGTTCAATCCCCAGTTGGGGCAAATACAAGAGGCAACTGATTGAAATTTTTCTTTCTCTCTATCTCCCTTCCTCTGTCTCTAAAAAAAAAAATCAATAAAAACATATCCTTATGTGATGTTTAAAAAGGGGGAGTGGGAATCTGGCCAGCTTGGGAATTCAAAAACAGAACGTTATTTCATTCTTGGTTGTATAAAAGGAATCTCTGCCACACAACATCATGCTATCATTTCAGCATAATTTTGGATTATAGAAAATGGTTACCAAGAGCAAAACAGACTTTTTTTTAGACAATGGATCAAGGAGACAGGACCTCTGTCATATTAAAACAACAGCAACCACAGCAAACACCACCCTGGTCCCAGGGATTATTAACTGGGCCACCAGGGGCCATTGTACCAATGCTGGTAATACAGTTATTTCTCAGCACCTCCTAGCCTAGGGCATTGGGTCAAGAATACAAAGTAATAGGAAACGGGAAGGAGGACAGGAATGTAATTGGTGTCCTGCCCCTTACCTTGTTATTTTCTGAAAGGTCCACTCCCAGATTTTATGCATTTAAGCATTACTTCTGCCTCATCCACCCACTAAAATTACAACCAATGAAAATGAATGAAACGATGAACTGTTTGACTCATCCAACATTTTAGTTTATTGCAAATGATAAATCATGAGGAAAAAATGATTGTGTGTCTATAAATAATAGGAAAACCCTCAGTCCTTACAAACCATTATTAATTGCCATTTTTATTTTTCACACTGTTATGGTATCAGCTAAGTTGATGTCTGCATTAGGGTTTCCTTGGCTTGATCAAGGTGACTCTGGTATTGTTTCCTCAGCCTAAGACATGTATGTACTCTTGCAGCATGTAAATATATGTTCAAATATATTGAGCTAGCACACAGTGCAACCCTGTTACAGTACCAAAGAGGAAATTGCTTTGTAAGTACCATTTTGCTAGAGTCCAAATCAAAGTATTGATTTTAAAAAATCTAATCATACCTATACTTAAATATTCTCATTTTTGCCTCTATACATAAAGTTCTCAACTTGAAAACATTTTACAAATGAACATATATATCAGCTGTGCTGCTACTTTTATGCCATAAGTGGACTCGTATAGGTTAGTGAAGTCAGTTTCATTGGCCAGTGAGCTGTTGCAGCTGCCCTCACTGCCTGCCCATCTGCTTTACCTGCAGACAAGGGTGGCACAGAAACAATGCCACAAAGCAGCCTGATTATCTGCCTAAGTCACAACTGCATTTGTGAAGAGATGGATTTTTCAGGAAATTCTGACCTCCCCCCACCATTGTTAGATAGATAAACCTTATGTAGTCTTGTGTATAGTGGTCACTATGGTGAACTCTTTTTTGTATGGAATACAAAATTAATTTCAGTCCAGTACTGGTAAAAATAATTACAAATTCACAATTAGTAAAATGTGAGTAAATTATATTTCTTCAGATCTTAAAAATATTGTATCCAACTTATTTATTGCTAAGTTAGCTTTATAGGAACAAATATATTTATTTATTAAGATTATAATAATATACAAATTATATTACATTAAGACTTTAATATATAGATATTTTTCAAATTATTCTATTCCCTTTAGAAGTCAATCCAAGAAGAAAAACGAAGACCCAGGAAAGATAGGTAATTATTTTTTCTAGATTTCAATAAGTTATCAAACCAAAATATAAATCTGTATGCTCAAATTAGATTAATAATCACCAGTTTTATGTGGATAGATTTGGAAAGTAGTATGCTCTCAATGCATTTATATTACAAATGCCAATATGTGGTCTAAGATCTTGTCTACTGGCAATACACTGAGCTAGCACAGTGCGATGCATACATTAAGAACTCAAATAGTTTTGTATGAATTGTACTGTCACAATACAGAATTTGCTGTTCTTGGTCCATTGATATGGTTTTGGTTGGAATTTTGAACATGGCCATGCCCATGAACTTTCTTTCCCCAAACTCCTTTTTGCTTTTTGTTCTTGAAGACAAAACGTGCTAAATCTCACTTTTACGGACTTCTTAGGAAGATAAGGTTTGTGTCACCTGCAGGTGTGGCACTCTTAAATTCACACTGGTCCCCTTTACCTATAGTATTTCAGCCAACCAGAACTTTATTATTTTAATATTTTGTCATTATTTCAATCAACTAATGTCCAGACAGTGTTAGTTACGATTGCAGGTTCTTTTGTTAGGCATGAGGGGACGCAGAGTTCTTAATTTATGAAAGTCAATTTGTACATTGGCATCTGTAACTTGAAAAGCACTTGTCCCCAGAAGCACTGTAGCACCTGGTAGTCGTCCAGACCTGTCCCTGGTGACCTCATTTGAGTCCTACAGATGCTGAGCAACACAGGCACCAGAACTGCAGTCAGAGTAGATCCGAGAATTTAAATGGTTGAGGGCACACCCCCTGGGTAGGAACTAAAATCTAGCACACACAGAAAATGATTCCCAAAAGACCAATGGGCACGGGGCGGAGAAGATTAGCTATAAAGGAATAAGGTAAGAACATGACACATTGTGTACATCAGTGTATTGATGATCGATAAAATTGGAAAATGCTATGTGTTACTACAAAAAGTGGCCCAATGGTCTGTTGTGAACTCTGACTTAGTCTAGCTACGCTGGAACATGTACTCACTGGTAATGCTGCTGCGTCAAGTTGGAGGCTACAGAACCAGGATAATTCCCTCCAGCAGCCAATGTTCTCTTAAAGGTAAGAGGTAAAGGTTTTGTTTTAATCTTTAATTTACAGTATATGTATTTATGCATATTTCAAGAGTATTTCTATTGACATATATGTGTTACTCTTAAATTACAGTAAATAATTTTAAAAAGAAAGCAAGTGTCCTGTAAGTTAATAGAAAATTCATTTGATACTCTGGTGTGTTTATGTGTTCATTTACAGTCAGGGAAAACTATTAGATTTGGAAGATTTCTATTATAAGGAATTTTTGCCCAATCATTCTGGACCAAAGGAACATAACCCTAACTTACAAGAGCCAAGACAACAGAGAGAACTCCAGAATCAATGTTTTAAGGCTGATGAAAGGTAATAAACTTCACATTAAAGCATAGAATTTTCAATTTTATACTCACAATCTCATTTCTAAAGCATTTTCATTTTATGTATGACAAATATTTAATGACAAAGCACTTATTGAATATTGCACCTTATGATTAATATGTTGTTTAAAAGTAAAACTGTAAATATTATGATAGGGTAATCAGACATCCCAGTTTTTCTAGCACAATCCTAGTTTATACCTTTTTTTGGTGTAATCATTAATTACAACCCCCCTGCCTTTAAAAGTTTCTCAGTTTCTATGATAAATTTATAGTCATATAAACCATAAGTGATAAACCATATTCAAAAAGTAGTTAACCTTTAGCCACTATAACTTTAATCACTAGTTTCTCAGCTATGCTGTGTAATTTCTCAGAATCAGTGATGTCAGATCAAACCAATATTTGGGAAAAAGATTAATTTGGAAATATGTACCTGGTATTTTGGATTTATTCTCTCACTTTACCACTGGCTTTCATTTCAAGTAACAAACCATTTGTAGTTTACTTACTATCTTGGTAATTTTTTTCTTTCCCCAGACATTCTTCATGAAGTTGTAAAATGAGGGCACATAATAAGATGGAAACGTGGTGTATGAGAAATGGGAGCAATGACAAACCACAAAAAAGTTATTTTTCTAAAATCCTAACCAAACATCCTAGCAATCTAGGCTACTCAGGGTCCCGCACCAGTCTCTTCTCCAATGTGAGACGGCGCGTGAGAGAAGAGGTTTTAGAGTCAGACCATCTCAGACTTGGATCCTGACTCTGCTACTTGGTAGTTGAGTGACCTTGCTTATGTTCCTGGACCTCTTTAAGCTCCCATTTCCACATCTGCAAAGGGATTTACTAATAACTGCCTACCACGTTGTCATAAAAAATAATGAAATGATGTATATGAAGTGCTTAACACTAGCTGTGGCATAGGATAGGCAGTCCTTAAAGACTGTTACCATCTCCATTTGCTTTTCCAGAATCTACCTGAACTATGATTTCTTCTTTTTGTACTGCCCAAAGAGGATGCATTCTTTCATCTTGGGATCAAGAACTGTAACATGTTGGAGCTCAGAGATGTTTCAATCTAACCACAAAGTTCTATATAGGAGAATACCAAGCGTCAGAAAGATTTAGTAATTTGCCTAAAGTCACACATTGAGTTAGTGAACCAAAATCCAAGTGTTTTCTACTCTCTGCTCAAATTATTTTGCACCTACTTATCTGTTTCCTATTTTAATAACTCAGTCGGCCCCCTTTCTAGTGTATTTCCCCCCTTCCTCCACTGGCAGACACACACATGATTAAAAAGCATTACATCTGCTGAAACCGGTTTGGCTCAGTGGTAATATATTTAAAAATAAATAAAAGCATTACATCCCTGAAGTACTACCTGGTGATCTAGTAGTGTCTATGGATGTGTTGTTAATGCTCATTAGAATAAGAATGCTAGAAGCTAGTATTGGTTGAGTGCTTACCTTGTGTTTAGCACTATGCTAATATCTCACTTGATTCTCACAACAACCTTCTGAGGCAGTTACTAATATTGCCCCATTTTGTAGATGAGAAGGCTGTTTACAAGTTTAGTGACTGTAAATACTCACCTAAACAATAATTGATGGAGCCAGAATTTGAACATGGCCTTCTTGAGTTTAGAGTCAAGGATCTTAACCACTGCTCTGTATCGCCTCCCTAAACGACACCCCCACCACCACCACCCACCCCGTGTTTGAGGAAGGGGTTGTAGTACATTGGTACATGAAATGTGACCTTTATATTGAAGGAACTTGATTCTAGAGAGAAAGTATTTTGATCTAAAAAGCTGAGATGGAATTTTCTAAATTAAGCTTAAAAAAACAAAACATTCAATGCCCCTGGCCAGTGAATCATTCCAGGATGGAGCATCATCCCACATACCCAAGGTCTCAGGTTTGATTCCAAGTTAGGGCACATACTCAATTTCAAGTTTGACCCCCTGTTGAAGGACCTATGGGAGGCAACCAATCCATGTTTCTCTCTCTCTCTTCCTTCTTCTAACTCTAAAATCAGTGAAAAACGTATTCTTGGATGAGGATTTTAAAAAATACCCAAAGACATTAGGTAAATCTTGATAGGATCCTGAATTTAAAATAAAAAATAATGCAGAAAAACAGCTCTAAAGAACACTTAGGACAGTGATAGAATCTTGAGTCTAAACTAAAAGTCGGATGGTGTTCTACAGAAATAATATATAGCATATTATATATTAAATTATTATGGAATATATATAGTTTATATTATATATTTATAGCACATAAGTATAACATTTATATCATCTGTAATAAGTATAATATATTATTCTGACAATGTTATATGAATTATGTGCTGCGCGCGCGCGCGCGCACACACACACACACACACACACACACACACACACACACCAAGTACTGATATAACCCAGGAAGGTGTGAGTAGATCTGGGAATCCGGAACAGCAATGATAAGAGTCTCATAATGAATAAAAATGGTGGCAGGCAGTCAGTGATTAGAGAATAGCATTAGAGGCAACAGGAGAACTGATGTCTCCTTATGTAATACTAAGACAAGAAGTAGTGGGGTTTCTGTTAAGCAATAGAGAGTGATGTAAGGTATTTAAGTCATAGCCAGGTTTTAATTTGGACAAAAAGATATAGGGAGGATAGGAGGGAAAGTATGGTTACATAAAATGGAACAAGAGTTCCTCCTTTTAGGGTTAGGAGAAATCATAAAAGAAATATCAGCAGAAATTAGGCAAAGGGATACAATTGGGAAAGGGTGAGATCTAAGTGCTCTAGACCTGAATTTGAAACCCCACTCCATTCCTCACTAGTCATATCAACTAGAATTTTCTCATGTATAGATTGAGGATAAGAAAAACTAAGGCTTTGTCATGCTGTCTTTAGAATTAAAGGTAATGTATGTCATGTACCTGGCAGATAGTTGATCCTCAATATTCTTTGACCAGAAATGAGATGAACAGGCATGAGATTTTAAGTCAATTACCCAAGATCCTCCCCATAGGTACCAGCCAAAGTCTCCCTCTCAAGTATCATCATGAGCTTGTGATGCCCTAAAAGACCTTCCCAAAGGTTTCTTTTTCTTTCTTTTTTTCTCCAATTTTCAAGTACAGTTTACCATTCAGTGTTATTTTGTACTAGAGGCCCAATGCACAAAACTCATGCACTGGGGGAGGGGAGGTCCCTCATCCTGGCCTGCGCCTTCTCGCAAGCCAGGATCCCTCACTCCTTACCACCTGCCTGCTTGCTCCTTACTGCTAGGCTCACATCTCCTTAGTGCTACCCCAGAGGCAGGAGAGGATCCCGCCACCATTGCTGCATTCACCAGTCTTGAGCCTGGCTTCTGGCTGAGCAGTGCTCCCTCGGTGGGAATGTACTGACCATCAGGGGGCATCTCCTGCATTGAGCATCTGCCCCCTGGTGGTCAGTGCCCATCATAACAACTGGTCATTCTGGTTGTTCCGCTATAAAGGCTACTTAGGATTTTTTCTTTAATATATTTTATTGATTTTTTTTTTTTACATAGAGGAAGGGAGAGGGAGAGAAAGTTTTGAAACATCGATAAGAGAGAAACATCGATCAGCTGCCTCCTGCACACCCTCCATTGGGGATGTGCCTGCAACCAAAGTACATGCCCTTGACCAGAATCGAATCTGGGACCCTTCAGTCTGCAGGCCGACGCTCTATCCACTGAACCAAATCAGTTTGGCCACTTAGGATTTTATTGTATAGAAGATTAGTTTCAGATATACAGCATGATGCTTAGATAATCATAAAACTTTACAAAGTGCCCCCCTGATGTTTCTTGTACCCACCTAACACCATACATAGCTATAACAGTATTATTGACTATATCCCCTATGCTCTACAATACATCCCCGTGACTATTTTGTAACTGCCAATTTGTACTTTTTAATCCCTTCACCTTTTTACCCAGTGCCCCAAACTCTCTCCCACCTGGCAACCATCAATCTGTTTTCTGTATCTATGATGTCTGTTTCTATTCTATTTTTCAGTTTATTTTGTTCATTATATTCCACATTAAGTGATATTATATTATATTTGTCTTTCCCTGACTAGCTTGTTTCACTTAGCTTAATATCCTTTTGATCCATGTATGTTATCACAAATGATAAGATTTTATTTTTTTTATGGCTTAGTAGTATTCCATTGTGTAGATGTACCACAGCTTTAATATGTACTCATCTGCTTCCAAATCTTGGCTATTGGAAATAACGCTGTATGAACATAGGAATCATATATTCTTTCAAATCAGTGTTTTGGTTTCTTGGGATATATTCCTAGAATGGAATCACTGAGTCATGAGGCAGGTCCATTTGTAATTTTTGAGGACCCTCCATACGGTTTTCATAGTGGCTACAACAATCTGCATTCCTACCAACAGTGCACAAGGATTCCCTTTTCTCCACATCCCCACTAACATTTGCTGTTCATTTATTTATGGTAGCCATTCTGACAGGTGTGAGGTAATATCTCATTTTTTATTTCATTTGTATTTCTCTAATAATTAGTGACATTGAGCATCTTTTCATATGTCTGTTGGCCATCTGTATGTCCTCTTTGGAGAAGTGTGTTTTCAGTTTCTTTGTTTACTTTTAATTGGGTTGTTTGGGGTATTTTAATGTTGAATTGTATGAATTCTTTATAAATTTTGGCTATGAACCCATTATCAGGTGTATCATTGGTGAATATGTTTTCCCATTCGGTCATTGTCTTTTTGTTTTGTGGATGATTTCATTTGCTGTGCAAAACCCCAAATTACTTTTTTTTTAATTTTCTATTCAGAGTGGGCTAGAATAAAGGCTTATTTCATCTACAGAAATTCTAGTCTTTCCTTTCTAGCCTGTCAGTATTTTCACTCATTTTCATATACCCTCAATGACTTGCCCCTTTTTCTTTTAATTATATTAAAATGATAAATCTCAGTGCTGGGTAAACCCCAATTCCTACCCAATCTATACATGCATGCATGTAGCTGAATGTAGCTTTACAAAAAACAGTCTATTATCATTTAAAACTTAAAATCACACATATTAGGTGGGCACTTAAGAGTCATTTTGCAATACTACATTTCCCTAAAAATCCATTATGCAACTTTCCCAGTTCATTCTTTCAGACTTTCTCTTCTCTCTTCAAACCCTCAAAATCTCCTCACTCTTGTCAGACAACCTCTTTTCCTAAGAAACCAGGCACATGATTCCACCACCATATCTATCACTTATTCATATACCTCCTTCAGTTTAGCATGGATGACTGTCCTCCAGATAAGACTAAATCTTCCTTTTGAGCACAGAATCTAGTGTCTTCCTCTACTCAAGAATACTGTCCTACAATTGTCCTTTTTTCTCTCTCTCTCTGCAACTTGAACATTTTTTTTTCTCTTTATGATGCCTTTTCTGACAACCTGTGAACAGGATGCAATTGGACCAATCATAAAAAAAAATACCCTTGACTTAATCCCCTGCCAAACCACCCATGTTCCTGCTCTTCATTATAGCAAGAGTAATACATGAGGATGACTCAACCTCCTCCATGTCCTCTCTTCCCAGTCTTTCTTGAGCCACTTCGCTCTTGAACAACTCCACTGTCAAGGCCACCAGTGATCTCTATTTTGCCATATGCCATTATCTATTCTCAATCTTTATCTTGCCTTATCAACATTTAACATGTTTTGTTTTACAATTACTCATTTTTTTTTCTTTAAATGCTTCTTTCCATTTGCCCCCAGATAGGACTTCCCTTGCTTTGCCTCCTACCTCTCTGACTCCTCATTATTCTCTTTTGCTTAGTCTTCCTTATTTCACTGATCTCTCAACCATTTGAGTGTCCCAGTCCTTCGTTTTGTCAACATATACACTCAAGACCTTAAGTATCATCTATTTACTTAAAATTCCTGAACTGAAATATCTAGCCTAAATCAGGACTTATGTAGTCAACTGCCTATTCAATATTCTCTCTTGGATATCTAATAAGTAAACTTAGTGTAGCCAAAACCAAAATCTTTATCCTACCCCAAAAAAATACTATTCTGCAGTCTTCACTATGTCAAATGGCAGCTCCATTCTTCCAGTTGATTAAGCCAGAAACCTTAGGGACACTCTCCATTCCTTTTCTTTACATCCTATATCCAATCCATCAGCAAACTCTTTCAGTTCTACCTACCAAATATTATCAGAATCTGATCAATTTCTTACCTCCTCTAGAAGCCTTAACAGACCTCCCTACTTCCTCTCTGAAAGTCAGGCCCTTTTAGGAATCATTCCTTTGCTCAGAACTCTCCAATGTTTCTCTGACTCTAAATAATATTCAAGTCCTTGCCATGGTATCAAAGCACTAAATTATCCACCATACTATCCCCTCATTCATCCTTCTCTCTATCTCTTGCTATTCTTCCTCTGGCTTGCTCCATTTAAGCCTCAATGGTCTCCTTGCTATTCCTTGAGCACAATATATACACTGTAGTCTTGGAACCTTTTCATTGTTTGACTGTTATCCTGGAATGTCTGTCATTCCCTCAGAAATCTCTCTGGCCCACTGCTCCCCTTCAAACCTCTCCTCATTTGTCAACCTATTAGAAAGACCTTTCCTGATCACTAGGAAATGGCTGTACAGACATACACACACATACATACACACTCTATCCCATGAGCTACTTAATTGGTCTGTCTAGTTCCACTCACCATCTGATATTAGAAACTATCTGTGGTCCTTTCCCATACTAGACTATAAACTCCGTGAGAGCAGGGACTTCTGCCCAATCATCATGTGCACTAGTGGTTGACACTTAGTGGGTGCTCCATAAAATGGATGAACCTCCGTGGCTGCCTCTTAGGGGTACATGGCTTCCCCAGGAAAAGCTGTAGAATCCTAAGGTAATCCATTGCAGAATTTCCCAGAGGTGGGAAATTTGGCCCAACATCCTTATTGAAAATGCCTACAGGGCTAACACCAACTGTGTAGCTAACCCAGTGATGTGTTAGATTTGGCAGGAGAGTTTTAAAGAAACATTTGAGCAGTGTAAAAATGCAAAATAATAGTTGTCTATTAAGCAAGCACTTGTTTATTGGTTGTGAGCTATTTTAAGCCCAAAGAAGCTAGTCTTTCTGAACTACACATTCCTGATGCTTTACTTAGCCTTAGCTGTCATTCAAACACAAAGTCACCAGATTCCACCAGCTCTTCTACTCCTCAGCTTAGAGGAGCTTTGAAAACCTGCTGAGAAAAATTATTGCAGATACGTTTGACCACTACCCTGATTACTTAAATGTGCATTTTTTAAATGCCTGAAGATGGTGGAATGTGTGGACTAGACTCAGCTAACTCGGGGTGAGCAGGCAGGGATGCACTGCACGTGATGGCGACACTGACACTGGGCTCTGGATCTCGCTGGCAGGTGCTGGGCAGTGGAGGATACCGAGAAGGAGGAAGAGGAGGTGGAGAATGGACCCTCGAGCAATCCGTATGACTACAGGAGGCTCCTGCGCAAAACCTCCCAGCGCCGGCGCCTGGTCCAGCAGCTGTAGCCCCAGTGGCAGCCATAATGTGCCCAAGACCGCTCCTTGCAGGGGCCAAAGGGCTGAAGTCTGGACCCCGATCTTGGCAGGGGTCCATGGAGGGCCCCGGTCAGCTTTGGTGCTCAGAAGGCGAAGACCTGGGAGCTCTTTAGATGCCAACTGGCGCGCTCTCGCCCCCGCTTTCTCGCCCCCGCTTCCGCCCCCCCGCCCCCGCTCCCGCTCCCTCCACTCCGACCAGCCTACCAGCCCACTAGCCCCTATCTCTGGCCCCCAATGCAGCTCTTTGTTCACTTGGCTGCTACTCACTCCTGTTGATGCCTGGAATGCGCCTGAGCTCACCTTGACCCCCTTCTCTCTCATTTAGGGTGACTTCAGAGAGTTCCTATTTCGTGGAACACTGGTGGGCAGGTCGAGTCTCTTAAAACAGAATAAAGCTTGGGTGGGAGAGGAAGTGCTAGGATGTGGGGAAGTTTTGAAGATGAACTTAAACTCGCGCTTTCCCTTCCCATGGTTATTAAGGTACTAAATAAAGGAAGTGCCTTGGAGAGTCCGTGGCTTTCTGGGCTGGTGCGCGTCTTCCCCTTGGAGGTCTAGCTCCTGTTGTCCTGCTGTGCAGGCTGGGACATCTAGGGAGATGGGTGAGGCCCCTCGCCTTCTGTCTCCACTGGTGAACAACCCACCATCATCACCCCAAAGGATCATACAAAATTATAATCTGTGCTAGTGACACAAACATGGCCTCCAAATCCCCCAACACACACACACACACACACACACACACACACACACACACACACACACATTAACATGGAGGCGAGGGCAGTGGGTGGGCAAAGGTTTGCCTTCCTTGGTCCATGCATTTTATTTTGAAGTTCGGTTGAGCTCTTCTGCGAAACTGATATCCTCCGTGTCTTTGAGACCTGGAGAGCTCATAGGGAGGGTGGCGCATGGTTTGATGGAGGGCTGATTGGAGGGAGGGTTCTGGCAAGGATGGTGCTTGTCCAGCCTTCATTGCCTTGGCTCCTACACTCATGGCTCAGAAGACAGGAGACTTTGGGGAAATATTCGGGATGAAGGCGAGGGCCCCTGCGCTGGCTGATTACGTTTGTTGTACCGCTTGGTTACCTGGATGTAAGGTTTTCTCCATCTCAAAGAATGGGCGCCCACAGGTTCCCAGAGATGACTCATGCAAACTCTTTACATTTTACAAATGAGACGCGCCTGAGGGGCAACCTCATGCTGAGACTGGGCTGAGGTCCAAGGCCAAGTGCACTCTATCTAGGCTTGCTCTTCCCTTCCCCCGGACTCACACCTTGGCCGCGTGGGGGGGGGGGGTCGGGGGTGCGGTTGTGACCCGGGGCTGTGCGGATCAAGTCCCAGCTACCGCGCTCAGACATGCAGGAAACCTGCTCCGCAGGACACGGCTCACTAGCAGGTCTCGGGAGCAAGGGATCTCCATAACGGAAGGTGGCCCGGCCCTCCGCCCCTACCCAGCGCTCAGGCCCCCGAGAGGGGTCTAGGGGTGAAGGCAGAGCTTCCTGCCAGGCCCCTTCGTCCACCCAGGCTTCCCGACAGGTCTCTGCAGACCAGAGCCCTGGCAGCCTGGCTGGAAAGGGAGGCAATAATGCTTCCCTTAAATCCCCTCTGTTAGGTCCGTGCAGATTGAATCCAGGCCAAAATACGTTGTGCGAGTTTAAAAATCTGTATTACATTCTCTCACAGCGGCTGAGACCAGTGTGTCCTGTCAGAAGCAAGTGTAGAGAGAGCGGGATATTTATATTTCCTGTGCAGGTCAGAGTAACCAGTCGGACCAGGTGCCAGGTGATAGCGAGGCCGGTGTAGGCAGTCCACTGCAAACCGGGAGAGGCGGTTCACTGGAAGCTGGAAGCCATTCGTCACGTCTGGCAAAATCTGAAATGAGAATAATAGGAAAATCGCGAGATCCCCAGGCAGTGGGTAATGGAAAAGTACTGAGCCCAGGGGAAAGGAAGAGAATATGCCTAACACCCCCCCTCCCTCCATGGCAAACTGTTGGTGTAATGCAATGTTTTTGTTTTTATTTTGTATTTATTTGTTTTTGAATCTTTTCCCATCTCCCTGCTTTCTCTGTCCTTCGACATGTAAGCACAGGGAGGGCATAAGGGAAAACCTGTCCCATACACGCTTCCTTGGCGGGCCTGCGACGCCATCTCTGGATAATCCACGGACAAAAAAAAATAGGTCAGCCGAGGGAGCAGCCTGCAAGCCGCGCGGAAGTGTGGGTCTCTCTCCCCCCTTGGAAAGCTTCCCCCTGCCCCCCAAGCCGGCCGCCTCCCCTTCCCAGTTGTAAGCCGCCCCTTTTGTGAACTAATGACTGTAATTATTACCTCCCAGAGCTCTTTTGTTATCTCCAGTCCCAAGCCCAGCGAAGGGGGGTGGGGAGTGGGCTCTTCTGTGAAATGCGTCTGTATAAAGCAAATTGCCGTCTAGGCGGGAGGGCGTTAAGGAAGGACAAATCAGATCCCGAGTGCCTCTGAAGTAGGGTGTTCCATTAAACATGCAGATATTATCCTTGGATTCAAAGTACTCCGGAGCTGCGGGTTTAATGGAGTAGAATTTCAAGCCACCGCGTTCTAAAAAATCCGTGAAATCCAGGTGTGGTTTCTACCTTCCTAGTGTTTTCATCCTCTTCGTCCTTCGGGGATGTGTGTGTGTGTGTGTGTGTGTGTGTGTGTGTGTGTGTGTGTGTGTTTTAAATGCTCGGTTTAAAGAACTTTCTGTTTTCGACCTATCACCCATAGTAGAAAAGTTCTGCCACCCCAGCCTGCTGGCTAAAGGGAAACATTTGCAGGATTTGGTGTGGATTTAAACAAAGAACCGGGGTCGCAGGCGCGGATCTGCACGGCTGAAGCGAGAACCGCGAAGCCGCGCTTCGCCCCAGAAGACGGAACCACTGCATCATGACACCCCCGAGTTGTGAGTGATCTGGCTTCCCTGGAGCGTTGGGACCCAGAGCCACAATGAGGTGCCACAATGAGGCCCGCGTTGGCGCTCACCTCGCGCCCGAAGCCTGGTGCAGGCTTCTTAACACAGCCGCTCTGCGCCCTTCCCCGCGCCCACTGCCAGAGTGGGCCCGGCGGCCGTGGAACCCATGGAACGGCTCCTTTGGGATCGGGCAGGTGGGAAGAAGACAAAGCTGAGTAGAGACAATTGACCACGCTTCCTATTGCCTCGGGACACTAGAATTGAACTTGCGGGTGGCCATGCTAGCCCCATGATGCTCTTTCTCAGCCAGGGTCGAGGGGTGGTGGCAGAGACAAAGGATCCGTGGATCTCTGCTTTGGCAGCAGCTTTAGTGCCTTGGTTAGGCGGTCAGAGAAAGAGTGGTTGGAACACAATGGAAAGGAGAAGCGTTTGCCCAACGGGAGCAGTAAGCCAGGTCGAGGCCAAAGACAGCCCTTTCCCACCCCATTCATCCTCCTCACCCCTCTCTCCACCAGCTCGGTGTGCAGGAGGGTGGAGGGTCGCTGCTCTCTGGATGGCTTTAAAAAGGCAATGCGAACTCAGCGGGCTTTGAATTCTCAGGGCGCCCTCCCTTTGTTTAACAGCTTTTAGAAAAAGGAAATTGTAAGAGGAGAGACTTTAACTTCCTCAGAAGAGGAAAAAACCCCTTTTCACAGGCCACAGATATAGTCAGTAACTTCCCACTCCCAACCCCCTATACACATTCTATCCTACAGATTCTCAGGGGGAGAGGGGATCATTGGTTTGAGGCCCACTAAAAAGAGGGCCCAGCAGGAGATGCCTTCTTTCCGCCTCCGATTTGGAAAGCTCAGATTGTACAGGGGTTTCTGTGCACGCCTCCCACGCACCCACCGATTTCTGTCACATGTAAGAAACGGCCCTTCCGCACCTCCACACGCCAAGGTCACAATGACCCGATCCCATCCCCCATCAACTGTCAATCCAGCCAATCCTAGCTGCTCTCCCTCTCTGCTCTTCCTCACACCCCTTCCAAGAAGTTCCCATTCGTTTTAATTTTTCTCCAGCCCCAGGTCCTGGGTGATATACTACGGTAGACTCCAGCAAGGATTTTAATTGCCCCAATTGGCAGTCTTTCTCCCCATCCATCAGTCAGAAGCTGGAAGGTGGGTGGGTCAGGCCCCAGCGCGCTCAAAAGCCCAGGACTGGGGCGCTGCCGGGGATCTCGCAGCTCAGTAGGCAGGCATTAGGCGCTACTAAGAAGCTGAAATGAGCCCATTAACGCTCAGGCGCCCTCCCCCCACCATCCACTCTCGGAGCTCCAAAACCGCTCAGGATTCTGGCCCTGTAGCTCGGCTCTCCAGGTCACAGCGACCCTAGCACCCTCTTGGAAGACGTGGCAGAAACCGCGCGTCCTCCTCCTCATTGGGAGCCAGACCTCAAACAATACGCTAATCCCAGCGAAGGTAAAAACTGCTCCCCGCCACCCTTCCCACAGCTCCAAAGTCTCTGGTCCACCCTTCCCAGAGGCCAGAGCGAAGTCAGCCGCGTTAGCACCCTGGACAGCGCACCGGGGCCGGGAGGCGAAGCCCGCGTCTCCGCCTTGC
The DNA here is from genome assembly GCA_963924515.1 of Vespertilio murinus. NCBI lineage: Eukaryota > Metazoa > Chordata > Mammalia > Chiroptera > Vespertilionidae > Vespertilio > Vespertilio murinus. The sequence goes on from OZ004704.1 coordinate 99,869,308, forward strand.
CCTCTGCGGGAGCTCGCCCGCACACCTCCCACCCACTCACTCCGACTCAGCTCTGAGCACTGTCAGTCTCTCATCCTGATTCAGCGCACTCCCCCGCCCGCTCATCCACCCGTTTCGGGCTCCCTCGCCTTCGAAACCACTCAGGCGCTCTGAGCTCTCCCCTCTCCTGGCTCTGAGCCTTCCCTACTTAACATTCTAGGCTTTCAGAGCGTTGCCGCCAAGTCTCAAAGCCCTAACTCCAACACACACACACACACACACACACACACACACACACACACACGCACGCCCACGCCCACGCAGACACGCACGTTCCCCGTCCCTGGGTGAAGCCTGCCCGCGCGGCGCGGGTCCCCGCGGCGCCCTCCTCTTTGCACACGCACGCGCGCGCGCGCAGGACCGAGCGGAGGGCAGCTCGCCCGCACTTCGCACTCGGAGGCGGTCTGCTCCAGTCTCGCAGCGCCGATGGCATCTCCCGGCTCCAGCTTTTGGTCTTTCGGGTCTGAAGATGGCTCCGGGGATCCTGAGAACCCCGGCACAGGTAGGAAAATCAGGACCAGCAGCAGGCGAGCTTTGAGGGCGGACTGTGGTTTGCGGAGCTAGGAAAGAGGAAGGAGATTTTCCATTTTCAATAGGAAACTTCAGCGGCTTCGTCCTCCTTTCGGGGTAGGTCCCTGGTGGCCCAAGAGACCTGAACGCCTCAGGTCCTTATCCCCTAAAAAGATGCCCCGAGGATCCTGGGTCCGCTCCGCCGAAGTCTGTGCGACAGAGGCATCTATCTCCTCGACCCCTCAATTCCTCCCTCGGGCCTGGGACACTGCCACCATCTTGGTGTTTGGATCCTAGAGGGGGACAGAGTCGCCGTGGAGAAAGAATACATGGGGAGGGGAGAAAATTATTGGTTTGAAAGGAGAGCCTGCGAGGAAAAGGACAAGCTCGATGTCTAGGAAAACTCGCCCGAGCGAGGCAGGAAGGGGAAGGAGTTTGCCTGAGCCGTCTGGCCTCTAGAAGCCTCGGTGTGGGCTCACCTTGGGGAAAGAATCAGAAAACTGGGGGTCGGGCGGGATCGCCGGACTCCAGTGCACTTCCCGCACCTGCCCGCGGTGCCAAACCCGGGGCGGCCCCTCCCGGGACGCCAGGTTTATTGACACTATTTCCAAAGAACGAAATTTAGCACGTCCGTCTGTCTGCTCTTCTCTTTCTGCCTCGCCGATCTCGTGCCCTCCTTTCCCGACAGCGAGAGCCTGGTGCCAGGTGGCCCAGAAGTTCACCGGAGGCATAGGAAACAAGCTGTGCGGTGAGTGCGGGTACCCCGGGGCGGGAGGCGAATGGGGCTGGAGCGCGCCTCGGCCCGGCGCCAAGCCACCGTATCAGCTCCGCATCCCGAGCAGCGGAGTCGGGGTGACTCGGTGCGGGATGAGCGGGGCCCAGAAGGTGGCTGACCGAAACCCGCGCTCTGGTGTCTTTGCCAGCTCTGCTCTACGGAGACGCCGAGAAGCCGGCCGAGAGTGGCGGGAGCGAGCCCCCGCAGGCCACCTCCCGGAAGGCCGCTTGTGCTTGCAACCAGAAGCCCTGCAGCTGTCCCAAAGCCGATGTCAACTATGCATTTCTACACGCAACAGGTAAAGGCGCCTCGCAGGGCCGCTGGAGCCAGTGCCCGAGGCTCTGCCCGTGCCCTGCGCAATCCGGCGCCGCGAGCCCGAACCTCGGCTTCCAGGTGGAGGGCAGAGGATGACTTTAGGAGAAGCTTCGGCTGGAAAGTGAGACACGCAGGGCCTGCCCTGGGTCCGAGACCTAACCCTAGCCTCTGCATGAGGCGCGGGGCGCCCGCTTTAGAAGGGGCTGCGGTGTCCTCGCGCTGGGAGAGCTCCTGGTTGGCTTGCTGGTGCTTGTGAGGCCTCGGGTGGAACTCGATTTCTAGGTCAGAAGAGCAAAGAATTTCTGTCTTTAGATCTCAAGAGTAATTTGTAGCTGCGATTTCACAGGAGAACGATTCTATTCACGTCAGAACTGCTAGAGAGTTTGCTCCCTTGCATTTACATACATAGTCATCCAAACCAAACAAGCGCGCGTGACACACACACACACACACACACACACACACACACACACACACACTGACCTCGGAAACAGTGGCCCTTCCTAATGGGTCCGCGTTCCTAACTTCGCACGTTCTGCTTTGCGGGGTTTGCCCAAAGGCGTTGGTTCCTCAAACACTTCTGACCTGGACAATTTCCATAATCCTGTTCGATGATTTACTGAGAAGTGACGTTTCTGAAGAACCCCTGTGAAGAGGCACACTTTGTTTGTTTGTTTGTTTGTTTGTTTTTAAAGCAATGAATTTTAGAATTGAAATGCAAGAATTCATTTCCTCTTTGAAAAGTGCCCCCCTTTGAAAGAAAATGCTCTGCGTTTCCAGAAGATTAAAAAAAAAATACAATTACCAGTTCATAGAGAAATTGCTGGATCAGATCTTGCCTGGGTATTTTCATAGTAAAATTAAAATGTGGCATTTTGATGACAGTATTCTGGACATATTGAGTTATGTGAGGTATTATATTATTAAAATTAATTGTATCTTTTAAAAATTAAATAAAATGTGGCATTTTGATTCCATTCCTTAGACCTACTGCCAGCCTGTGATGGAGAAAGACCCACCTTGGCATTCCTGCAGGATGTTATGGATATTTTGCTTCAGTATGTGGTGAAAAGTTTCGATAGATCAACCAAAGTGATTGATTTCCATTACCCTAATGAGCTTCTTCAAGAATATAATTGGGAATTGGCAGACCAACCACAAAATTTGGAGGAAATTTTGATGCATTGCCAAACAACTCTAAAATATGCAATTAAAACAGGTATTGTCCCATCAGAAATAATAAAGCTCTTTTTTCTTTCACAATCTTTATTTTTGCTATAAAATATTTTCTGTTTTTTGGAGTTACTGATATTTTCAAGTTTACAAAATTTTTCATCATTTAAAAAAATAGACATTATTAGAATGATCTTAATCAAAAGCACCACCCTTTATTATTAGTGTCAATGATTCTGAAGTTGACAATGTCAAAACATTATCTAATTATAAATTGTCATATTTTACATTGCACATATTTGGTCAAAGAGATTAACCACCCGTATAGAAACAAGCATTTGTGTCAGTAGAGGCCAGTCACAGCGACCCAAAATGCAGAGAGAGAAAAAAAGGGGGAGTATGAAATGAATGCTCAAAAAATATGATCTAAACAAAACCCAAATGCTGATGTAGTGCTCATAATTGCTTTGGCATAGAAAGGGTGAGAATTTGGACAAACCATCCTATGTAATCATTGATCCAGAGGGATAATATTTTGGCATTGTCTCAAATGGCCAACACTTTAGATTTGAACTCCAGTTTGTCTCTGTTTTCAAAGAAATTTAAACAAAAGAAAACACAATTCAAACTACCTTAACAAGTTAGCCATATTATACAAAATGTGCACTTCATAGTCATTCTGTATATAAGGGTGGTGGTGGATTGGGGTAAAAGAAATCAGATATCCTTAGGAGCAAATTTATTGCTTTTTCACAGTACTCTTCATCCTCTACCATTTTATAGTGCCAGGTGTACTGTGTACTATTTGTTTGGATGCATTCTAAGTTTTAATTTTTTCTACACAAAATCAGCTGTTCATCTCCCAGGTCATGATTACCCCTTTCTTTTCTACATTATCTCTAATCATCCAGATACTTCATTAGAGCAATAAAAATTATTGAATTTTCAGGGGGAGAGAGAGAACTTGTGCATCTAAATTGATTTGTGGCTAATTGATTTGGAGCTAAATTTGATCCATATCATTCTAATCAACAACATACATGTAAAGAATATCTGCTGTGTGATTTTAGCTCTTTGTGTGTGTGAGTGTGCATGTGTATGTGATGGTGGGGGGTGTTCTTTGTACATTCTTTAAACCAACAGAGGAAAGAAGAAACCTTAGGAAATTAATTTACTGAATCATTGCTATCACTTTTGTGAGACTATAGGCTCAGGACTAGATATATAGGGAAAAGAATTTACTTTGGTGATTTCTATCAAATTCTTTCTGTGCAGTATGGTTTTGAAGGCTTATTGGATATCATTCTCAGTTATGTTCATAGAGAATCCACATGACTTATATACTAGGCATTAAAGATGTTTCTTTCTCCCAGTTTTTCATGTATCTGTAAGTACAAACCTGAACAATGCTTTCAATTCATTTTTTTGTTTAACTCATTCCCTTAACTTAATATTTAAATTTTAATAATAAAATGCTACCTATTTTTTTGCTATCAAATCAAAAAGAATATATACAAATGTTTCACATCTTTCTTCTTAAAATCTTGTGGTGTCTGAAATACAATTTAAAGACAAGATAATGGGAAATGCAAGTCAATGAAAGTAACTGTCAATATTCCATTTTGTGTCAGGAAAACATGGGTCAATTCAATTCTTTGATTTTTAATATAATGTTTTTATATCTTTTGGGCAAGTATAACTCTCTTGCATGTTATTTAAAGTTCGGGAAAAATATGATTGGTTAAGTTGGAGTTTTAAGCAAGGCATATTGATATTAATTCAATATTAATTCAATATCAATATTATTCATAACATACATACTCTTCCCCCTCAAGTAGCATTTCAAAGAATTAACAAAAGGCATCTTCTCTATAGCATAAACTTCTATAACCTTGTTAGTTATAGGAGTTTACGCTATAAATTTGACAAAAAGTATTATTTAGGGTCTGTAAAGTAGTTACTACCCTGTTACATTCAGCATTTTAATGCTTCTCAGGAGATTGTTTTTTTTTAAAAATGCATCTTATCACCTGCTTTATATAGAGAGCCATTAACCTAAATTTCCACTTGGGATTCAAGCTTTGAGTGGAGTGAGGTGCAGTGGGGAAATAATGCCTTCATGTTTTGATAAAAATTACCTCTGTAAAAAATACTAGGACCCAAAATTACCAAAAATGATAAGAATCCTGGAATAATTAGCACTTGTGGGGGTCTTTAGATTTGGTGATGGTGGTGATAGTTGGGTGATGGAAGGTTAAATGTTGTCTTGAATCTTTTAACTAAACCATCAGTCAAAGGAAATGAAGGGTTAGAAAGTGAGACCTCCTGTGCATTTTACCCTTACAAAGAGAAAGGTTTGGAGGAATTTAGGCCCCTCCCTAACTGATTCTAGACAAGCAGTCTGTGCATCCTTCTGTCTCCTGTGCTAATCGGTGGGGAGCATCCTAGAGCCTGGAGCAGCAGCTCTAATCTTACCTTTCAAACTCACTGTATTACTGGCTGCTCAGGCTATTCTGGCCACCTGATTCCTGGCATAGAGCCTGCCAACACAGGGCCCAGTGGGGGCGGTGTCGGTGGCAGTGGCGGCAGCGGCAGCGGCGGTGGCAGCAGCAGCGGCGGCAGCAGCAGCAGCAGCAGCAGCAGCAGCTGGATGCCAGGGCTGCCAGGACAGCTCGAAAGCTCCAAGGAAGGTCTCTCATTCTCCTTTCAGAGAGCCCTGCCTGGATTACCTGCAGCTGTAGGGGTCATTTGAAGGGAGCAAAATAATATTTCTGCAGAAATCCAAAGATCATATTGTTCTGATCTGTCAAACTATCACCCTCTATATTTTCACATCATTATCAGAAAATGAAAATTTTAAGGGAAAAGAGATTCAGGGAAAACAGGCAACCAAGGCCAAAAAGAAATACAGAAGGGGCATGGGCCACTGAAATTTCAGCTTTGTTCCCACCATTTCCCAAAGGCAGTCATCAGGGGCAACTGGTCTTCTGACATTCTGGACCACAACACAGCCTTGGACTCCCTCTCAATTTTATGTCGATGTTTTCGTGCCAAAGTTTCCATAGAGTTAAATAGTGTGTGCTAGAAAACACCAGGCTCATGGAGAAAATGTCTGTGAATTGCTATGGTAGATGAACAGATAGATTTGCTAATCCTTATTAATGTCCTCACTCTAAAGAAATGGGTTAAGGAAAGGGAAATGCAGGGGCACCAGGTGGGAGAAGAGGACTGTGGTTTCAGCTGTGAACTCTAATGAAATGGGGAGTCAATGAGGCAGAGAGGAGCGGAGGGTTGTTCCAGAGGGCAGTGGTGGAACCCAAAGAAAGCTTTTTCACTTTCCATGGATGCACAAAATGACAGGGTCAGCATCACAGGGCCTGGAAAAGAGAAAAAAAAAAAGATAGAGGGGCACTGTGCAAGGCCAAAGGGAGGCAAAACAATGGTGGAGGTGGGGTAGAGAGCTGCACAAAACCCAATCTCTTTCAAATGTGCTCTTTTCTTTCCTGGCTCCTATCTTTTCTCAGCATCTAATTGTGTAGCCACATGCCTGAGGCTGATAAGAGAGCACTCCAGTCCTAGAGATAGCATCCTTGCTTTCTGCATTGCCTTTTTAAATCATGTTCTGCCCATGCCGGCATGAGAGACTATCACATCCCCAGGCTTCAGACACTTGTCCAGTAAGTGGCAGGTGCCTTTTTATCAGACGCTATTTCCATAATTGTTCATCTTCCCAAATTTTTGCTGCTAAGCAAATCACAGATTTATAGATAGGTTTTATGAGGCAAGACACAAAAGTGGAATTCTAATGAGATACTTACCATCACATTTAAAATAATGGCCTCAGGAGTATTTGGATGTCAACCCCCTTTAGAGAGTCTATGAGAAATCCAGAAATTAATTAGATAAGCCTTGCTAATGGACTGATCGGTCCATTGACTATATCTTCATGTATCTTGTTGACAAGACAGTGATGTTGACTGTATTCCTCTTTATTTTTAAATCACAGCTCTGAAGGAATTCTGTTGTTTATAATGAAATATTTGGACAGAAAAGAATTGACAAGAATTAGATTTCTCCATGCCATCTTTAGACAATCATCACCTTTTGAATCAAGGGCAAATCATTCAAGAGAATGTCCTATTTTCTCATTTTTGCCTTGTCTTTTGTAATCATCAGCCATTTGTCATTGATATCATTATGAATGTTGTCATGGCTGGCAGATGTCATGGTATGACTGATTCCAGAACAGCTTCAACAAAAAGGGAAAAAAAGGATTTTTAGTAACACCAGTGTAAACAAGAAAAGACTGTTTCTGAATAGCTTTGGATTGCACAAGCTCTATAGTTTACAAATCTACTGAAAAAAGGATACATTTTTCCCACTTTGCAAACCACATTTGTTATTTTAATAGAGAATATTTAAGGACCATATTTAGAAATACCAAAAATCCAAAATGATCTCTCTTGTTAGAGGAAATGTTCCCTCTTTTTTGGGGAGGGAGGAGGGGTGCATGCATGCATATCGGGTTTCTGAATATAGATTTCCTACTTCTATAGGATCTTTCAAGGTTCTTTAGCAGGAAAAATTGTGTGTTTGAGAGGCATTAATTTTCACTGGATGCAGTCCTGATTCTGGGCATCCATTTTATTCAGGGCATCCCAGATATTTCAATCAACTCTCCACTGGACTGGATATGGTTGGATTAGCAGCAGACTGGCTGACATCAACAGCAAACACTAACATGTAAGTAGGTAAATGTGTTTTTGTGTAATCAAGGATAATTATTAGTGAAGCTTAATATTCTTTATTCTACTTCTCATGTGAAAATCCCTTTTATTAAGTAGTCCCTTAAATAGTAATATGGATGTCAGACATACATTGCTATTCACTCTAACTTACTAGAATATAGTATGGATATAACTTTCATGCAAAGCTATACAACACCTTTTAAACACAAAAAGGGACCTTTTTAAATTTTGGATTTATAATAATGTATACTGTAAAAGACAAATGAGATTAGATGTTATCTTTTAAATAGTGTTACTCAGCAATGTTCTTTATTTATTCAGTACTAGAGGCCCAGTGCATGGATTCTAGCACCAGTGGAGTCCCTTGGCCTGGCCTGCATGGATCCAGATAAAACTGGCAGTCTGACATCCCCCAGGGGTTTGGATGGTGAGAGGTGTAGGACAGGCAGAAGGACCCCACTGTGGTGCACTAATCTGTGCACCAGGCCTCTAGTATCATATAAGATCTTTGGATAATCTCTTCCTTCTCTCTCCCCTACCCCTTCCCTCTGAGATACATCAGTCTGTTCCATGTTTCCATGCCTATGGGTTGAGTGTCTGCCCCCTGGTAGTCAGTGTATGTCATAGCTACCAGTTGAACAGTCAAATGGTTGCTTAGGCTTTTCTATATATAGATAATAAATGACCATTGTGCACTAAGCCAATAATTGAAGCTGTTAACTTTATGAACATAGAAAAGTGAGCAAACATTTTAGAAGACATACTTTTTTTCTGCTTCATGTATAATCATAACATTTGTGAATACAGGGTTTGAAAAAAGGAAATAGTTTTGTAGATACTATAGTGGTGAATTATTTATTTGAGTTACATAAATAAAATGTGGCCATTACTGCATTTCAGGTTCACCTATGAAATTGCTCCAGTCTTTGTACTTTTGGAATATGTCACCCTAAAGAAAATGAGAGAAATCATTGGCTGGCCAAATGGCTCTGGCGATGGGATATTTTCTCCTGGTATATGACATTTCAACTTTTCTTTGTGTTTCTTTTTCTGGTATGAAATGCCCTATTACGAACCTGGGAAGTCTTAAATACCATGTTTGTATTTCTGTTTAAGTTCAATAGTCTGTATATTGATAAAAAGAATGAGTGTCATTAAGTACATCTGACCATTGGCCATGCTTCTAAGCCAACTGTCCCATTCTTGAACATTAGTTATTTTTGTTCAAAAAGAGCATAAACAAAGATTATATTTACTCAGGACTTCTATTGGGCTCCCACACACAGGATGTATGCATCATGTGGAACAAAAAAATAAAGATGCCTAATAAGAGAATTCACTCTCTGATGCTCTTCCCAGAATTAGAGAAAGGAAAAAGGCAGCCTCGTTTAATAAAGCTCTCTCTGTTTGAGAATGCATGACAGGCAGATACTTTTTAAATCCTAAGAACCCTGTACCTCTCAAGCTACAAGCAGAGAAGCTGATTTATACTAATTTCAAGGAGGATAGAAGGTGCCTATGAGGCAGTTTGTTAGAACTAAAGGAGAGGGTGATTATTTTTCTTCAGGAATTTTCTCCTTCCTTCTCTTCTTTATCAAGCCATTCAATCTCTCTCATCCTGCCTTCTCTCACCCTCCATTGCTTTCTAAGCTCCAGTTATTTACACTTCTTTCAGCCAAGAGAATCAACCTGAAACAAAGGCCTGTGCTTGCTTCCCAGTGTGTGTGTGCCTGTGCGGGCACGCGTGTGTGTGACCTTGGTTTGATGCAGAGAAGAAACAGAAGTTAGGAGGGCAGTGGGAAAAAAAAAGAGTCAATGACCCATGGAAAAGAAACCTGGTGTGCAGATCATTAACTAATCAGTGCAAGAAGGAGGTCATTATAATGGGTGGGCGCCCCCACTAGAGGAGCCAGCTCCCCGCCTGCCATTGGGCCAGGCCCAGCAAAGGTCGCATTGTGATCTCTCTCTGGCAAATATACAAAGACAAGGGGATAATGAGGAAGGGAGAAAATAAAAATAAAAAGATGGAAAAAATGATAAATGAGCAACAGTAGGCTTAATGTCAAGCAGCTTTTCATATAAGCTCAGATCTGCTATTTTATTTTATGTGTGTGTGTGTGTGTGTTTTAAAAAGCTATAGCACTTTTTTTTCAGGTGCTAAAGGAAAACCTGTTAGTTAAATTGTAGGGGAAAATAGCCTTTTCTTTATAAGTCATTGAATGCCATCTGTGAAGAATTTTTAGCTAGCCTTTATTTGAAGAAAAGTTAGTACTTAGTTTTTTTTCCTCTGGGAAATCATCCCCATATTGAGGGAACTTTGTCAACGTGCCTGGAACTGATGCTTTTGAGTTCTTAAGGCTTAAGGTATTTTTCATGAGCAGTCAGTTAGGGTTCAGAGATCAACATCACTTCTACCTTTATTTTTTCTCCTATTATAAGGTTAGTTGCATAACTGAGTTGTCCCTGAGGGCCAGGAGCATCCCAAGTTCTACTTTAATGGTTCCCAGGATGGCAGAGTGAACACGGGCTAACAGCTGCTCATGTGGACCCTAAAAAGTTGACTAAAGGAGCTTGAGACAGGCCTAATTTACTTGGCTGGTCTTGAAACCCACCTGTCCCAGAGAAAGCATTGTCTCTGGCAGTTGTGCTAAGCCAGATATAGACTTAGGGCTTCCCCAACACCCTCCTCAGTGACAGCAAATGATCAAGAAAATGGGTTAGACAAGATTTAAGCTTGATCCTGGGGCTCCTCCCTTGCCCCCAGAGACCTAAAATAGAAGCCATTGATGCCATGTTACAATGTAATGCAGACATTGTAAAGTAGGGAGGGTACAGAAGAAAAGCCATTGGCAACCTGTTTCTTCTCTGCTCTTTATAGACATTACAGAAGAAAGGTTGATAGCATCCTGAATCACTAATACATGTCTTTCTAAGTAGCAGTCAGCCTTATTCCTGAAGTAAAGGGTCTTACAATTTAAGGGGTGAGCAAAGGGGGAATTCACATGTATTACCTGCCTGGGATCTGAAAGTCCTATTGTCTAGAACTAAACATGAAGAATTAGGTCTGTGGCTGAATATATAGCTCAGCCATTTGCCTTACGCCTCCATCTATAAAGTCCAGAGGCTTTGTGTTTCACAGAAAGTCCTTTAGGACTTCTAGAAGAAACCTGTGTATGTTATGTCACCTGTGCCTGACAACCAGAGACCCGAGCACTTGTCACTGGTCAGCAAGTCATGAAGGACTGAGGGAGAAAGAGGAAAGGCTTGGCTTAATCACACACCTTCAGGGTTTTCAGAATAATTTGGGGCTTGCTTTTGCATCCTTTCTCTTGAAGATTCCCGGGCAATAAGAGCATGCAGGACTCATGCATCTGTCCTCCTACCTGTGCTGCACAATGCAGTCTGCTCTGTGCAGAGGCCCATTCCTCTCCGGGATGCTGAACATGACAGAGAACGACTGAGGTGCGAACCGAAGAGTAGGAAGCAGAGTTAGAAGCCTCTTGGACAAGTGTCCCGTGACATGAACTTCCTTTTTAAAAAAAAAAAATACTTTATTGATTTTTAAAAATATATTTTTTATTGATTTTTTACAGAGAAGAAGGAAGAGGGATAGAGAGTCAGAAACATTGATGGGAGAGAAACATCGGTCAGCACCTCCTACTGGGGATGTGCCTGCAACCAAAGTACATGCCCTTGACTGGAGTTGAACCTGGGACCTTTCAGTCCACAGGCTGATGCTCTATCCACTGAAACAAACCGGTTAGGGCTATTTTATTGATTTTTTTTTACATATAAGAAAGGAGAGGCATAGAGAGTTAGAAATATCAATGAGAGAGAAAGATGGATCAGCTGCCTACTACACACCCCCTACTGGGGATGTGCCTGCAACCAAGGTATATGCCCTTGAATGGAATCGAACCTGGGACTCTTCAGTTCGCAGGCCCAGGCCAACTTTCTATTTGTCTTCCGCTTTCTTTTCTCCTTGGCCTGTCAGAAGAATGAGGGGAGCAGTTCTCAGTGGGAGAATTTTGCCCCCAGTGTTTTCCCTCAGGGGACATTTGGCAATGTCTGGAGACATTTTTTGGTTGTCACTTTGGGGGAGCACAGTGCTGTTGGCAGTCGGTAGATAGAGACCAGGGATACTGCTAAACACCATGCAATGTACAGGACAGGCCCCCTAAGTAATTATGCAGCCCAAACTATCATTAAGTACCAGAATTAAGAAACCATAGCTAGAGTGCATGTTTCTTTAAAAGCTGCTCCATTTTCCAACAGCATCCTAAACAGTCAGACTTTTAGAAAGGGTGTCTGCTCAAAGTGGCTCTGACCTAGATTCTCCTTGTCCCATGTCTCTGGGGTCCAGAAGTAAGAATCATCCTCATTCTGACTGATGACAAAGCGAGGATCTTGTTGACTGCTGTGTGGCAGGCTGCCTGCTTGTGTCAGAGCCCAGGGCTCAGGGGACAAAGATCGTGCCCTGTGCAGGCCATTCAACTAAATACAGAGAGCTCCTTTGCTCTTCAGCCACCAGAAGGGAAGGGAATTCAAAGTACTCACATAATGATAGGGCCTGGGGCTGCCCCCCTTTGGGTGAAGGGGAGGTAGTACCTTTGCTCTGCCTCATGATCTTGGTCTCATAGTTTCCATGCCCACATATTCATTTTCATGCAGAAGAATCTGTCTTTTTTCTGGATAGTAAAAATCCTAACCTTTCCACAAATCCTGGGGAAAAGTTCACTCTTATTTGTATAGCAGATAAAACTCTACTTATTAGATACAAACTTTATTGTATGAAATTATTGACGGTTTGAGGATGACACAGAAAAAATAATTCAATATGAACTTAAAATTCCCTTAGTTGCATGTCATCCCATAACTATAAAATAATATTTTGTAAACTATTACAATTACATTTAATAATCTCTTTAAGTAGGAAAAACAATGTAGGGGAAATTAACAAATGAGTATGAGATGGGCTTGGATGTATATTCTCATTCTGTAAGAGTTGTTGATTAGCAACTGATTTGTAGCAGTTCAAGTGCAAGACATTTGTATGAGCTGAAATGAAAAGAAATATCTTCTACATGAGGATATAAGTAAGATTTTCCTAGCCTCACAAGCTGGGAAAGAAGGTGACAATTTCTTAGTTCTTAAATGCTGCTTCAAAGAGCGGAATCAATTACAGTTGCTCTTAGATTTTGTAAACTCTTAAACCAGAGATGGGTTTGGAGGGAAAACATCTGTGCCATGGTTGGGTTGGGACCAAAGCTCCTTCTCTGGACCCTCTTAAGCTAGTGCCTCAATCTGAGTATTCAGTTCAAGGATAGCCAATAAAAAGTTCTTCTCCTGTGTCCAAGGAGGACTCTGGGTCACTAGAAATAGAAATGTGGCTTGCATGTGAAATGATGTTGATAATGAATAGAAAGGGTAACTATGTGTTGCTGTGCACCTTAGGTGGCGCCATATCTAACATGTATGCCATGCTGATTGCACGCTTTAAGATGTTCCCAGAAGTCAAGGAGAAAGGGATGGCCGCTGTTCCCAGGCTCATTGCCTTCACGTCTGAGCATGTACGTGTTTCTGTTCTTTCCAAGTTTAAGGTTCTATTTTGTAAAGTCTGGGTTTATAAAATGATATTTAGAAATGCTTTATCCCCAGAAGTTCTCTTTCCAAAAGATATTTTTTTGGAAAAGAATTAAAAAAGAGAAGACCTGAGTGGTACAATGGGTTGCATTTCTCTTTGAAATTCAGGAAAACTCAAAGAGAAATCAGGATGTTTAACCTGCAGTTCCTACACTTCACTTTTTAGTAATAATGTTGTGTGTTGGGGAAGGGTAGGAGGAGAGAAAGCAGACTGACTATGAACTCATTTGGACTATAGATATTATTGCACCTACATAACTCCAAAGTAACCTGTTGATATAGTCTTTGTGTTTAAAAATTCTGACCAGATATTCTATCTTCATGGTACCTTGAACCTCTTTAATGCTAACTTAACCAGATATTTTATCACTATAGAGAAATGGCATAGTGATCTGTCATATCTGATCTTTCAGCCAAGCACAGACCCCTACCTATCACCAGGCTGGATGTCATCTTGAATTCAAGGAAGTAGTATTTCATATTCCTTCCAGGGCCTTCAAAGAGCTAATGCCACCAAGGCATTGCAACAACTGCCCTTCCTGTTCATGTAAATTGAATTAACAGCTCTACTAGGATGCCTGCTTCCTCTCACATACCTAAGACTGCTCCATCACAACCTTTCCTCAAAGTAGCCCAAGGTCTGGAAAACAATTGCCTTAAAGATCAAGTAGCCCTTTGATGGTAGGAAAGATGGAAAATGGGGAGGGCAGCGAGGGGTTTATAGGGAAATCAGAAGTTCCTGAAAGAGACGTTGTTTTAAGGTGTGTGTGTGTGTGTGTGTGTGTGTGTGTGTGTGTGTGTGTGTTATAACAAGGAAATGAAGGGCAAGTACAGGCTGGAAGCCAGTGAGTACAATTCATAGCCAAAAGAAACTGACTTACATAAACAAATTATCTTTAGCCATTGTTTTTAGTCATGTTTACCATAAACATAGTGGCTTAAGACAACATGACTTCATTGGAGGTCAGAATGGAATGTGAGTGAGTAGGGCTGGGTTTCTTCTGGAGGTGCCAGGGGGGCACCTGTTTCCTCTGCTTGCTCTGATTTCTGTTCCTGTCACCGCACCTCCTTCTCTGGTTCTGACTCCCCCCATCCGCTCTTTCCCTTGCTAGGACCTTTATGATTACTTGGGTCTACCCAGATAACCCAGGCAAACTCCCATCTCAAGACCCTTAACTTAATCACACTTGAAAGATCTCTTTTGCCATGTAAGGTAACATATTCCCAGGTTTCAGGGATTGGGATATGGACATCCTTGGGGAGGAAGACATTGTTCATTCTGCTAGGCCCAGTACCCCCATCATCAGCTAATTTTCATTTCTCAGCTTTTCCAAAGGTAGGAAAACCTGGTGCAATATTTTCTAATTACTGATTAGGGAATCAGTGGATTTGGAACCCTACATAGGTTAATGTTACTATATTCTCAATCTCGAAAATCCCAGATGCTATATTGGGTATCTTTTTCTTTTGGTTTCTGTACCAATTACACAACCTGAAGTGAGGTTGATTAATCAACAAGCTACCCTGTGCTTTCTGGTTTCTAAATGAGTTGGGCTCAAGCTTCATGCAAATCGAATTAACCTTACCCAGGAAGCTTTAGTCATATAGTCTGGGAATGATTTTGCTATGCCTTATTTTCCTGATATTGCAAACATGGAGTCTAATTCTTCATTTCTAAGGAAAGAAAGGTAATTGAGTAATACAATAAGCATTTGATTCTCCCTTCTTTTTTTTGGACCTCTATCCACATACATAATTATGAAATAACATTTGACTTATAAACCTGCCCTAAAATACCAACTGGTTCTAAAGGCTTATTTATTTATTTATTTTTACAAATGAACTGTTTTTCTAATGTATAATACCTTATATCTGGTAACTATTTGACTGTTTCCAACACATTTTCAATAACATTTGTTCATTTGATTCTCACAACAATCTTGTGCAACAGACAGAACAGAGATTATTATCAGTATTTTACAAATGGAGAGGCTGCAGTCAGCTACGTAGACAGAGATAGGATTAAATGGGTTTCCTGACTCACAGACCAGTGAGGTCCCTGCTTTGTTTACCAATGTAGAAACCAGATTAAAAGTTTCAGCAACAAAGTCTTGTACACCACAGTTCATCAACTGATTTAACATTTTCTACCTTCCCAAATCAAATTTCCACCAAGAGATTTTTCTTAATGTGAAGGTGATGGTACATTGTTACCTCCCCCAAAGAAAACACCTCCCCATTACCTTATGGGGCTGAGCCGGAGGGGTTTTTCCAAATTTATTGAAAGTACTCCTGTGTCTTTTTGAATAGTTGATCCAAATCATTCTGGACAAGTGAGACAATAATTTGGTCAAAGCCAAGGAAGAGTAAGATCGAGGAGGGTGGAGGTAGTCCAATTCAACAAATATTTATTAACTATATGCTACATTAAGTATCTGGATGTGACTAACAATGGCTTGAAAAAATTAATGCAACTTTCCAAACTGCTTATCTAAATTGTAAAGAGGAAGAGAAAAAAGCATGTCAAAGGACTGACCTGGTTTCTTTCAGAACTTCCCACCATTCTCCTTACTCTCCCACCATCCCTAAAGACAAGTCAGACTTACTGCCCCGGGGCTGCACACAATGACGGGGCCCATGCCCTGGGCTCTCATCCTCATGCATCTCACTTTGGACAATCTCAACACACTCAAACCCTGCTTACTTTTCACTTACAGTTATTTCATAACTATAAAATCCCATACTTATTTGCACATTTTAAATGTCAACTGAACCATATACCCTGTGTTTGGATTAATTAATGCTATTTTATTAAAAGATACCAGTAAGTTAATCTTTATTTAGTATAAATTAAAAAAACATTTAGGTTTTAACATCTATTGCCCTTGAATTGAAATATGATTTTGTTCTAAATAAGCACTAGATTCTATGGGGGGGGGGGGAGGGAGAACAGGGACTATTGTTATTTTTTCCAAAATCAGGGAGGCAGGGGGTCAGAGGACTATACATTAGCTCATTCTGCAGCTATTCCATTGATGAACTGATTATTGTAACAGTCTTGATGATTTGAGTGACACATCTGAATCCTTATAGCTTCCAATTTTTGTTCTGCTTCCTGAAGCCACCCAGAGCAGTCGGGCTATTCCTCTACTCGTGCTTTGGGATAGCTCTTCAGATACAAAGGCCCCGCATGTGCCCACGTCCCTCATTAGCTCTGCTTACAACCAGGTGTTCTCTGAGACGTCTCTAGACACGGGTTTCCAGGCTCCTCAGCATCCAGGCTGCTGGTGTGTTCTGGTCCCTCAACAAGTGGTTCTAAACGATGTGGTGCTAAGGATTACAAATGATTCTCCATCAGCACAGAGAGATGGCCCATTTAAGCTGGCTTCGCTGTTTCTTCCTCATTAGGCAGTGTCTTTTTTTTTTTTTTGTCTCTCAAGTCCCTTCCTCTTTATGGGTCCCTTGCTATTTGTGGACAACATCTAGCTATTTCCCAGCTCCCTTTCCTGAAATATAAGCGCGTTCGGTATCTAGTTTTCTTTTTCATGCCTCGTATCACCTTTGTTCCCCGTATTCAAGCTTTCTATTTGGGCATGCGTTTGTCTTTAAGTGTGTGGTATTTGGTACAGTGATCAATTATCCTCATTTGAGGATCCTTACCCTTTCTCATTAAATACCAGATGAGACAACTTCCTCTCATTGACCAGGTGCATCAGATCTCTTACTTATCCCCAATTTGCCACTTGGTAGTTTAGTGCTTACAAGCTCATTCGCTGAGGGGCCTAATTTGAGGCTTGTGTTTGCTCACTGGGGCAGCTGTTTCCTCTGTCCTGTGCCCTCCAGGCAGGGAGACTTAGTGCTGTTTCGCCCTTTCCTGGGTGGCTTAGGGATCTGCTAAGTAAGCAAGAGAGACCACTATTTTTTTAGTGAGGGAGACATGCATCTCTATAAACCCAATTAAGCTTTCTCTCCTAGTTCCCAGGTATCTTGGTAACAAATGTCCACTTTGTCTTTTCGAGGTTGTAAAATGAGACTAATGGCCCTTTCTCATTATTTCTCAGCAACACTGGGCTTTTAAAACGCCTCAGTTCAGTGCCCTGTTAACTGGTTTGCATTATCTGCTACTGTTTTACATGTGATTTCCTCTTGTTTATGAGACACACCCCTAGAAATATAGCAGTTCCTTTGCTGCATATTTAAGAGTTCAAATAAGTCAAAAGTGGGCATTTGAAAAGAGCTGCCCACTCAGGAGCCATAACTTAAAATTCCAGCCAGCAGCCCTTTGGAGATGTAAATTGAGGCATTGGCTCCCCTCTTGGACAGCTTAATGATCTGTAGTTAATAGTGGGAGGCTGCTGAGCAGATGCAGTACAGCTGGGCTTAGGTTAGCCTCTCAGCTTTCCACATTGCACAGTGATACAGCCATTAAAAAAAAAGATTCAGCTTCCTATCCGAATCAATAACCAAGAGCACAAAGATGTGGCAGTGCCTTGTCAGTGTGGCCTTTTCCGCGCAGCGTTCTGCCCACGCCAGGACCCAATGCCTCCTTCCTTCCGGAGCCCCGCCGCCTGGGCAGTCACCTGCACAACAAATAGCCCCTCCAACAATTCTGGACCAAACGTGCTGAATTTAAAGCCAATCACTCCTCTTTCTTGAGCGCACACAATTTCACTGAACTTTGCGAGAAACCTGAGTGTAATCTCTTGGTAGCAAAATATAAGTTTGAGAGCCACACATACACAGCTCTGGGAGCAGTCAATATGCTCTTACCCCTCAGATATAAAAGTGGCTTGGATTACTGTGTTGGAATAGAAGGTCCTTTTACAATTTCCAGGGTCTTAGTATTTCACTTAAAGTCCAAGTGAACTCAATAACAGTAGCAACAAACAAACAAGCAAACAAACAAAACATCTGTTCAAGAGTGGTCAAAGGACTTGTATAGACATTTCTTCAAAGAAGATGTACAAATGGCCAATAAGCACATGAAAATATTCTCAGTATCACTAATCATTGAGGAAATGCAAAGCAAATCCATACTGAGGTATCACTCCACACCCATTAGAATGAATATTCTCAAAACAAACAAACAAACAAACAACCCTCAAAATAATTGTTGACAGGATGTGTAGAAACTGGAACCATGGAGCAGTGCTGGTGGGAGTGGAAAATGCTACAGCTGATGTGGAAAGCAGTATGAGACAATTCTTCAAAAATAGAATTACTTCTGAGTAAATGCCAAAAAATTAAAAGTGTGGCTCAAAGAGATATCTGCACTCTCTTGCTCATACTACATTATCCATAAGGACAAAAGGTAGTAGACATCCAAATGTCCATGGATGGATGGATGGAAAACAAAATGTGATTTGTATATACAATGAATATGATTCAGCATTAAAAATGAGAGGAATTCTTATATAAACTACGACATAGATGAATTGTGAAGACCTTATGCTCAGTGAAACAAGCCACTCACAAAGGGTAAATAGTGCATGGTTCCGCTTACATGAGGTTCCCAGGATAGCCAGGTTCAAGAGACAGAAAGTAGAATGGTGGTCTGTTGTTTCATGGGCCCAGAGTTTCAGTTTTTCAAGATGGAAAGAGTTCTGGAGAAGGATGGTAGTGTTGGGTGCATAACAACATTAATGTACTTAAGGCCACTGAATTGTGCATTTCTAAATGGTGAAGATGGTAAATTTTGTTATCTAGATTTCACCACAATTTTTTAAGCCCAAGTGAATGATGCCTTCTTCTCTCAGCAATCCAGGCTTTGGAGGGACAGGTTCGATATAGGAAAGATTAAAAAAATAGCTAAGGGAGTAGATTTTGACTTTATATGCAACTAATTACTAATATTCTCTTTTTGCAGAGTCATTTTTCTCTCAAAAAGGGAGCTGCAGCCTTGGGCATTGGAACGGACAGCGTGATTCTAATTAAATGTGATGAGAGGTGAGCATGAATGTGCAACCCTTTTTGGTTAGCAATTTGCAAATTCCACATATATGTATACCTTTCAGGCATACACCTGAAAACAGGTGATGACCATAGGGGCAGAAAACCTGGCTCCATCCTGGCCACTGCCATTCACTTTCTTTTTTACACAGGCTCTTGCCTGGAGTCTTGGGATGGTGTCCCTCAATGCCATGGAGCTTTCCATGGCCCCTTGACTGAATCAGAATGTTTGTTAAATCTATCAAAAAATTATGCACCAAGATAGTGCACAAGGACATTCATTAATACCAACAATTTAATCACTGATTTATGGTGATGTCATCATTCTAGGCATCCTGAATGGTGTGCACTTGATGGAATAATTACAGAAGTGGGGGCACTTTAGAGAGTAGGGAATAAATAGGGCCTCAGCTATTCATCAGCTTTATACTGGAACCAAAGATGAATCCATGTTTTAATTGACACCCATACCTTTATAGGCACTCTGTGAATAGGTGGGAGGGAGGGATGGAGAGAGGGCAAAGAAAGATTTAATAGCATTTTCAAGATATTCATGTAAATTATCATTGACCTGGCCCTAGCTGGTTCGTCTCGGTGGATAAGAGTTTTAGCCTGCAGACTGAAGGGTCCTAGGTTTGGTTCTGGCCAAGAGCACATGCCTGGGTTGTAGAATTGATCCCAGTGGGGGATATGCAGGAGGCAGCCTATCGATGATTCTCTCTCATCATTGATGTTTCTATTTCTATCCCTCTTCCTTCCACTCTAAAATCAATAAAAATATATTTTAAAAAATTATCATTAGCCTGTAGCTTGGAACCTATAAAGATAAAGTAACCACTTACTTATTAGTATGAATTTATGGGACACATATTTATGATTGTCCACCATACCAATAAGCTCTAGAGAAAGATGAGGCATAATTCCAGTGCCCTGACAGAATATGATCTAAGTGGAGAGACGGAGTAGCATCAGAAGAGACATTGATATGGTTGAATTGTGTGGCCCAGAGTACACATTGTATATATTGGTAAGGTTGAAAGGCTTCATGCAGCAGTGAGGCCTTGAGCTGGATTTTAAAAACTGGAGCTGAGTCGGAAACAAGGGTGGGAGGGGGACAAGAGCAAAAGATTGAGTACCCCCAGCAAAGCCACAGAAGTAGCAATGAGCTTGTGGGGCTCCAGGAGGGGAAGGGGAAAGCCTTCTGGACATGTGGGATTTTAAAAACTCAAAAAACCAAACTGATTAACAGCCATATCTCCCTCCAGAAGATAAAATTACAGTAGCCTGCCACGTTCTTGCTCACACCTTTGTATATTGTCAGAATTTGTTTGCAAGGAATGCACATTACCTCTACAATGAGAAAAAAACAGTGATGTTTTATTTTTTTTTTCTTTTGGGGGATAAAAAGCTAAACAGCATTTGAACTCGATGAGGCTAGAGACCAGGTAACTTGCAAGCATTTTTGTCTGCAAGGGCATAGGTGAAACTCCCTCAGGGAGCAGGGCAGAGCAGAGACTGGTCAGTGACTCTAGCAGTAAGATGGGCGTGAAATGATAGAGGATTGGAGTGAGGCGGACACATTATGAAAAGGGAACTGCTTTATATACTTCTAAGGCTGCCAGTGTTCCTCACTATCAGGTACTTGAGGAGAAAATTGGCACAGACACAAAATTTGCTAACTGGGGATAAAGATTTAAATAACAAAACATTTCCTTAATCTAGGTTATAAATAATGAGCCTGGAATTCAAGAAAGATTGTTTGACAGGCTGGGTTTTTTCCAATCTAGTCAGTTTTCCTTCTTAGCTTAATTTGTAGGTGTTCTTTAAAAATATATATGTGTGTGTGTGTGTGTGTGTGTGTGTGTGTGTGTGAGTGTGTGTGTGTGTTTGTGTATGTGTGTAAATATATATAATTGATTTCACAGAGGAAGGGAGAGGAAATAAGAGATAGAAACATCAATGATGAGAGAGAATTATTGATCAGCTGCCTCCTGCACACCCCCGACTGGGGATAGAGCCCACAACCTGGGCACGTGCCCTTGACTGGAATCAAACCTGGGACCTTCAGGCCACAGGCCAATTCTATCCACTGAGACAAACCAGCTATGGCTTCATAGGTGCCCTTGAATTGAATCCCAGTGGAAGTCAAGGGGGCTCTTGACTCCACTCCTCATGGCACCAATATTGCTTCTACTGTGAAAATCAGGCTATGACCATGAAGATAGCCTTGGGAGGAGTCCACAAAGCCTGCCCGCCAAGTATTTATGAGAGCACAAGGCTGACCTGAGGACATCTGACTGTTCGGGGCAGCATCATGCTCCATAGAGAAGTGCAGGCCTCCTAGTAGAAGAAGGAAAAGCAAACTGTTGCAGGGAAAGAAACCACTGACAGGGCAGCTGGGACAGAGGCCAAAGGTGTCTGTCATTCACCACCAGTAGGGCCAAGGGGCTTTGTCTCCTGCTCAGGGGCCTTGTGAGATGAGGAGGGGAAAAATGGAGCAACACGGAAGAAAGAAGAAGGAGAAAAGGAAAGAGGGGAAAAATCATATGAAATAAAAGGTGGGAAAAATAAGGACTAGAAGAAAAATCTTGTGGTGCCTGTATGAAGCGAAGCAAGGAGGAAGGAAGTAGAGGGAAATGGGAGTGACAGCGGGAAACATTTAAAAAGCAATTTATGTTCACTTTTAAAAAGGTAGAAAATAGCAGGGGAAAATCATAAGTCTTCTACCCAAAGATCATACTACATTGCTGTCTAAACCTTTGAGTCTCTTTTTAAGCATAGAGGTTTATTCATTTTCCCCCCTCTCTTTTGAATAATATTTACACTTGTGATCATGTTTCTTTTTCTAACTAAATATGATAACATAAATATATTTCTACATGATTACAAATACAACACGCTTTACATAATTTTTGAGGTGTGGCTGTGGGAAAACATAATACGTCGTTTAAATAAATCTTCATTTCAGCACTAGCAAGGACAAATGCCTGTTTCCTCAGCTAAAAAAAGGAGAAAGTAATGGCACCTGTGTCAGAGGGTTGTTGTGCAGATCACATGCATTGACAAATGTAAAAGGCTATAAGTGACAGCTAGAACAGAGCAAGCACAAAATATTAGTCCCCTGCCATTTATTTCCCTATTTCTGTTGTTGCTTTTGTAAACAACCTTAACATTCTTCAGCGAATATTCTTACGTGCCCAGGGCTTCTCCATCTATGGTTATTCCGTTGTATAATTGCTAACCTAAACTCTGAACATTCATTAGGAAAGTGACACATCAGGCCATGTTGCCTTTCAACAGGTCTCATGAATTTACTTCTAGCAGTATTATATGAGAACATTTTGGAAAAGTGAATTAAAGATACGTTGGTAGCTACAGATAGTCTTTGATTTTAATAATTCACACCATCTGTATAGTGTGAGTTTAAGATTGAGAGCCTGGTCTTGATGGATTAAGTAGAACTGACATGCTTGGAGCCAGGAACCAGGAGGAGGCCTTGAGCAGTCATCTGCGGCCACGGTTCCCACGGGAATATGCTCAAGCCCTCCGGTGGCCATGTTGTTGTTGTTATCTATCAGGTCCCCTTGAAAATCAGGCGTGCAGTTCAGACCTCACTGAGACTGACACAGCTTCTCCTAGTGTGCTTCACAAAGTTCATCCAGACTTTGCAAAACATGAGCGTGGACCTGCTCTCTAAGGCTTTCCCTTCTTACAGTTACTTTTTCTGACTCTGTTCATCAGTCTATCGGTGACTGGCTGACAGATTTTATCTTGACCTGCAGATAGTTGACTTAGTAAGAAGCTCACAGTTGAAGGAAAATATCCTAGTGAATGATGAGAATAATCTGTGACCTTCTAACAAGCCCATAGCCAAGTGTAGAAAAAACATCCCGAGAGATACTGTCCCTTAATTAGCAAGTAAAGGGGCTCAGTTTGGTGACCCATTTAAAGTGAAACATGGTTTTCAGTTAAAACAGGTCTTAGACAGGTATAGTAAATCATTTGTTTGAAACAGGTTCTCTGAGAGTTGAAAATAAAAAAGAATTTTAATGTTATTATGTATACTATAAAAGGTAAAATAAGATAGGGTAATGGAAAGCCTCATTTTCCTATGCTTTACATTTTAATGGAAGTATCATAAGTAAAAAGAGTATTATATTTTGTAAAAAATTAATTATTAAGTTTAAAAGAGGAAAATGTGTTAAAATCATTAACAATTAAATGAAACCTTAATTTCCTAAGTTTTAATTTAAGAGTTCCCTTTCCTTGTCAGCAAAAAGTTGAATATTCCCAGTGATGGGATTACTGAACTTTTATTCAAGTGTCATTGGATCTGATATTTGCAAAATTTGAATTAGTGGAATCTAAGATATGATGCACTGATGTGCTTAAGGATAGAGAAGAAAATATAAATTAGTATCTAGAGGAAAATAAGTATTTGTAGAAGAATTGAGTGACATTTCAGAATTGGATGAGGCCACAAACCAAAAAAGATAATTCCCAGAAGTTCAGTCAAGGGATGAGGAGAGAAAACTTCTATAGATGATAATTTTTGCAAAACAGGAAGTTCCCCTCTGATGGAAGTGAGAGCCCTGAGAGCTACTTCTTTTGGCTGCAAGCAGGGGCCTCAGCTAGGAACACAGTGGGAGACAAGGTGGACAGAGACACAGACTCTGCAAAACTTAGTTTGGTGTGCAGAGGCAGACTTTGAAATAAGCAGAGGCCATGGCGAGCTCTAAGCCATGGATGTGAGAGATGTTGTCTTGTCCCAGGAACTGAAAAGAAGGTCTGAAGAGAAGTGGTCAGGATCTGATAGCTCAAATACAATAGGATAGCAATAGCTCAGGTTTTATAGTTGATCGATGGCAAGGGTTAATAGAAACTGGATTTTTCATCTATTTATTACCTGATCTATACACCTATGCATACAAAATGAAAAGAAACTTTTTCCTTTTGTTTTGAACAGTTTGTCTTCAAATTGTGTAATGGGATGAATAGTGAGCTCAAATTGAAACTTTAAATGATATGTGTACATGAGAATGTAGGATTTATATGCATCTTTTATTGGAGAAAGAGTTTCTTCAGAAGACCAGAGAATTCTTAGAGTTGGCTAGCATAGCGATTTACATTGGAAACAGCTTTCCTTTTTGTTTAACAGATTTGAGATCTGGCAAAAGCTGGAGTGAAAGTGGCAGTTTTTACTTTGTCTGGTTTGTAACCGGATAGAATTTTTTCTCTTACCAGGACTAACCAGTAAAGCATGTTCAGAAATAAAAAAGAAGAAAAATACAGATCTTTACCAAAGGGCACAAAAAAAGACCCATGAAGCTGGTTAGTTCATGGGTCACTCTCCTCAGGGCCACCACAAACAGGAGGTGTGGCAATCAAAGACAATGGTCTCTTTATGGATTACCACTGATTCATCAGGAGGTGCCAAAAAGGAGTCTTTGAATATTTGTCAGCCTGCACCATCTCCTGTACATTACTTATTTTGAAAACATTATTTTAAAAAATACTTTTATTGATTTTTTACAGAGAGAAAGGGAGAGGGAGAGAGAGAAACATTGATGAAAGAGAAAAATCAATCAGCTGCCTCCTGCACACCCCCTACTGGGGATGTGCCCACGACCAAGGCATATGCCCTTGACTGAAATCAAACCTGGGACCCTTGAGTCCGCAGGCTGATGCTCTATACACTGAGCCAACCTGTTAGGGCTGAAAACATTATTGACATTCCAGACTCCTACTTGTCAGGGTCAGTTTGCTGAGATCTTGCTAAAATTAAAATACTTTCTGAATAGTTATTCAAGCCAGTTTCAACACTGACAGAATCAATAACAGTAAAATATTTCTCTGCATAATTTTTAACAGTTTGGTAGCACAGACCTGGGAAAACTCTCTGTCTTCCATGCATACTGAATGCTAGTAACTGCCTTGGGTAGGTATCTGCTTTCCATCTGACTGTCCATGTGCCAGATGTAACTGCGAAATAGATCTTCTGCCATTCACTTGGGTGCATAGTCCAAGAGCTCGAGGCCTGCATTTTAGAGATTCAAGCCTAAGGTTTAAGTCAGGTCTGCAAGAAAAAGTAGATGAATGACCTTAAACAAGCCTCAAGTTTTATCTGGAGCCTCCCAAGTGTGTGCAGACCAGTGTGTGCCTGCCTGTATTTTTCTTCTTATAGATTAGTTTCAGTTTACTCACTTGTAGTTTCAGATACTAATTATCATCTTTCCTCCATTCCATTCTTTGCATTCTTGCAACAAATCCTATTTAGATCCATGTTAATCCTTCATTTCCTTAGGGATTATATTTTCTAATATTATATTTGAGATTTTTGTAGCTATACTCTAAGATGTATCTATAGATTTTGGGGGGCTATATTTGACAGATTTTGCTTTCACAGTGAGCTAATTTCAGGAAATAAATTCAAAGCTTTCCATTGTCTTCTCTATAAAAGCTAAAAGAGATCATCTGCCAATAGTAGACTTGTTAATATTCTACCAAAACATCAGGGCCTGGCATTTTGAGGAACAATTTTTTGAAAACTTTTCCCCACTTATTATTTGTTTTTGTTTTTGCTTTCAAATTTTCTATATATTCTTGAATCAATTCTTTGAATTTACATGTTCCTGGGGGAAATTATCTATTTCCCCAAATTTTAAGATTAGCCTAAGGTGCTCCATAGAATTCTCTTATAATATTAAATACACACACACACACACACACACACACTCTAGAGGCCTGTTGCACAAAATTCATGCACAAGTAGGGTCCCTAGACCTGGCCAGTGATCAGATCAGGGCCAATTAGGGCCTTCTGGCTGCCAGCTGGGGCCTTCCTTCATTCCACATCTCCCCCTGGTGGTCAGCACAGGTCATAGCGAGCAAGCGAACTCCCAGTCTCTCAAACTCCTGAAGAGATATTTTGCATATTAGCCTTTTATATATAGATAGATATCCATACCTCCTTTCTCATTTCAAATGCTACATTTTCTCTCTTTTCTTTAATTGGACTAGTCATATAATTGTATATTCATTGATCTTTTCAATGTTCCATCTTTTGAATTTAAATGTATAGTTTCTAATTCATTGAAACATTAATTTTCTGCCTACACTGTTGTTGGATTAAATATCCAGTTTAGTTGCCTTTATTCTTTGTTATTTAATTGCAGAAGCATTTCAGGCTATTCATTTTCCTCTGAGGATGATTTAGGATGCCTCTCACATTTTTATCTGTTGTATTCCCATATCATTAATTTTTAAGGTTCTGTAATGGCAGTTTTTATTTCTCCTGGTCACAAAGTTATTTACAGTAGCTAAGATGGTTTCTTACATGATAAATTGAACAATTTATCATAATCATTTTCTTCTCTCTTCCAACAAGTTCACAGAAGAGGGATGTTGGTTTGGGGACTAGGAGAAGTGATGAGAGATTGTCAGCACACCTTCTAGTACACACAGACATTTGCCCTTATTGAGCAATATATTTTATAGGAGTTATATGTTTTCCTTATTTTACTAATCAGTGCTAATAGCAATAAGAATTGGGACCAAGGAACTACTCAATTTAAGAGGCTTCCAAACAATCCTAGTGGAAATGTTACCTACATCATTACAATTCTAGAACTCAACCTGAATAGTCAAGGTAGTGGGTATTTTTGTTTAAGCCCCATAAATGCTTCGAAAGGACAGTTGTTGTATAGTGCTAAGAACTTGGGTTATGAAGTCACACAGCTCTTAAGTTAAACACCTGCCTCCCACCACCTGTGTGACAGCCTGCAAGGCACATGAGGCTATTACTATTACTATTACTGATGAGATTGCCTAACATGTATTGAGTGGGTGCTATATGCTAGGCAGAGTTTTATACGTAGTGCCCTATAGTGTTGTACATTTACTATTCCATTGCATCCTCATGTAAACCTTGTGAGGCAGGTGAGTACAAGGAAGAACTAAGTGCTTCAAGTACACACAATTAGCACAAGGTCTGGAGCAGGAGCCCAGATATTCTGTCCCCACATTTCAAATGTTCAGCCACATTCAGCTGATTCTCGGAGCCTTATCTAAGGCACAGTGCAGTGACTCTTCCTAAAACTGGTGAGTCATTATCACTGCTGCTGTGTTGCTATTAACAGTGATTGTAACATTAGTCACTTTCTAACAGGAAGGGCTCACGCATCCTTTCTTCTTTGTGCTCTTGTCTCTGTGAACAGAGCCAAGATCTCCTCACTTAGGAAAGGCTGATAGAATTACTACAAGTTCAGCAGGTCAATGAGCAGGTCACCAATGACTCAAGCACCTCATATGTGTCCATTTAAATGCCTGCCTGTAGGTACACACTCTCTAGGAACGCGCTCCTTTGGGTAGGATCGGTAGCTTTCTCCTTCAGAGCCATGAATCTGAATCAAAACTCCACTCATGATGTAATCCATGTTTTTTGCCCTTCCCACAAAGAGAAGATTTTTCCTGCTGGCAGCTCTAGCTGGCATTGTGGGATTTTTCTTCAGGCAACTATATGCAGTTAGCTGACCCTATAGCATCATGTGAATTTTCAAAGGCTACTGCTAATTGGGAATTTAATGCAAAACAACAACATTCAAGGCAGCAGTCTGGTTCAAGAGGCATCACTTTGATGTTGCTTTCTTAAACACCAACAACTAACAGAGGGCAGCATTACAAAGAGTCAGTCACCTGTGAGCCTAAAGGTTGAATGTGTAAGCATTAAAGAACTTTTGGCTATAGAAATATTTTTAGGACAGACAGAAGATGCGACAGCTGCCATCCAAAAGCGCCCCTGCACCACGAGATGCTGGGCTGGAAAAGCCAGGACTGGCCAGACAGCTCCTGGTCCTCAGAAGAGCCTGCTGGTCGTCGCCCAATGTGCTCACCCACAGCACACAGGCAGGCAGGGCCGCATAGGGCCACGCTGGGGAGCTCCTTCTGTTCACTGCCCTACATCCTCGCTGGCTAGTTAGTATGTTACCCAGTTATTTAAGTGCTAGCAGGTTAGGTGTTCCGTTTCTAAGACGGTAGTATTTCTGGGAGCTAGGTCTCCGTGCCTCAGTATATCCTGGATGCTTGTTGGAAATGCAGATTCTTAGGCGTGTCTGTCTACTAACCGTGTTACAATGCATCTCCCTTAGTGGCATGCAAGCCCTGGAGAGTAGAAACTGGTCTGTTTACCCTGGTCCCCAGTGTTTACCACATTGTCAGTGCTCAATAAATACTTGTGGGATTCATCAACTCCTGGGTCTTGTAACTGACTGACTGAATCAAAATCCCTAACAGGGGGGCCAAGGAATCTGCATTTTAAAGACCCACACAGCCCTAACCAGTTTAGGACAGAGTGTTGGCCCCTGGACTGAAGGGTCCCATGCTCCATTCTGGTCGGGGGGACATATGTCAGTTGCAGGCTCCATCTCTCCTCTGGTTGGGGTGCGTGTGGGAGGCAATCAGTTAATGTGTCTCTCTTACATGGATGTGTTGTTATTGTTGTTTTTTTCTCTCTCTCCCCCTCCCTTCCACACTCTCTAAAAATCAATGGAAAAATATCCTCAGATGAGAATTAACAAATATAAATATTAAAAATAAATAAAGGTGCACACAGGTGACTTTTATGTGCACTAAAATCTGAGAACCATTGTTCTAAAGTCAGCCAATTCTAAGATAAATGGAAAGATGAAATTTTTTGTCTCCAGAGACCTCCACACTAGCTGTCTGGTCAAAGAATAAAGTAAACATAGTAATATCATCCTTGAGGTAAACTTTTACCTTCTAGTCACACACATCCAACGAATGCAGTGTGCCAGGCTCTGAGTTCTGAAGTGGACAAAGTGCCTTTATTTTTGCTTAATAATAGCTCCAACGTGTAAGAGTAGTAATGCTAACAATTCAGATACCAAAGAGAAGCCATAAAGTGCTTTCTTTATGTGAAAAGGTGAATGCAGATAATAAGCTGTTTTCAGAGAGAATTAGAGAGAGAGAGAGAGAGAGAGAGAGAGAGAGGAGGGGGCAGGGAGAGACCACATTTACTTAATTTTTATTGCAGTATATTGCTTAATTGCTCTATGTTATTATTAGTTGTTTATCTCTTATTATGCCTAATTTATAAATTTAACTTTCTCATAGGCATGTATGTATAAGAAAGAAGCATAGTATATATAGGGGGTTTGGTTCTACCACTGGAGGCCTTGGAATGCATCCCCATGGCTAAAGAGGGCCTATTGCATGTGACAAGCCTGCCCCTTCCTGCTGCCCCACAGCTCACTGATACAGGAATGGAACAACTGTGCATGACTGTTTTCCTGGAAGACTTGAATGAGACCTCTGATCCATGAAATTTAAATATTATCTTAAAGGGTTTATCTTATCCTAAAAGCCTCCAATCTTCCCAAATAGGCTCCCTATATGTTTGGCCCTTCAAGTTTGTGCCGGAAGCTGCTCATTTTATTTCTAGTGACAGCCAGCCTTTTACCAGCTTTTGATGTTGGGCAGACACGTTGCCTCTCTTGGCCTGTTTTTTTTCATTTGTAGAAGGAGACAATGAAACCAGAATCAGGTTTGAGCCCCTTCCAATTCTGATGTGCCCTAATCTGTGACACCTTCCTGCCTAAACTTAACAGAACCATGAAGCAGTGATTAGATGAGGAGATAGCCATTGTCAAGCTAGTCCGCCTCAAACTTTGCAAGCCAGACAGGTGATTGGTTTTAGGCCAGGTAAAATTGGGGATTTGTAAACAATTTCTGGGAATTCTCTCAATTTCCATATACTACAAAGGCACTACAGTAAATGCAATGTGCTTAGAACTTTATATAAAAGATACATATCTGCATTTCTTCAGAAAGGTGAACATTTTGCTTATAGCAGGGCTGGAGTGAGGTGTTCTGGCAGTCTGGCCTAGGAGAGGTGAAAATCACTCCTTTGAGCTTGCTCCCAGGCTAAGTGGGAAGTGAAGAGGGAAACACAGGGAGTGAGATGCCCTCCCACCTTTGCACTCCCTCTGCCCCTCCTCCTGGCCCCACCGCACAGAAGTTCCCCGTTGGCTGCTCTGAGTTGGAGTGCACCCTTTGTACCAAATGCTCATTCAGTGCCTTTGTTCACTACCCCCCTGACTGACCAATCACTGTTAACTTGTCCATAGCCATCACCAGGTAATTGCCTTTTAAATGCTTTTCTTTGGCAATCAGCTTCGCATAAATCAGTGGTTCTCAATGCCTTCAGGCCTAATGTCTGCTTTATATTCCAACTATGTGCAACACCTCCTTTATTAGCCTGAAATGAAAACTGTAGAACATATAACTTACCTGCTCACTATATAATGCACAAATTATGTTTTTAAGTGGAGAAATGGTAGCACAATAACAATAAAATAACATTTCAATATCAAAACCTTAGGCATGATCACAGAAGGAGATGTAATGAAGCAGCCAGTTCTTGTGCTATATCTGGAGTCACAGGGACAGCCACTGGTGGGCTACTGAGCTAGTGTCAATACTAATACCCCTCTTGCTGCTCACTAAATGCCAGTGGCACCCTCCCACCATTTATTGTTACAATCTTCTCCTCATAATTTATTTCTACAAATTGCTTTAAAAACACACACACCTATCAAGGACCTTGCTGTGAAAAGTTTAACAGGTCTAGCAACCTCAAGAGAACTGTGTTGGTTGAAAGAATATTTCATTCCTCCGGTGCTCTGTACCTACTCTGTCCGCCCTTTGCCTATGCTTCCCCAAAAGTCTTAGATAGGAATCTCACAATATATAACAACAATCCCAACAGCAAAAGCTAACATTTATTAAATGCTTCCCAGCACTTTTAAAATACTTGTCACTTATTAACTCATCACTCTATGAGTGATACTATTACCGCTGTGTTCTAGGGTTAGTAATAATAATACACACAGGGAAATTAAGAAACTTGACTAAGATCGCACATCTTGCTACATCTGGCTTGGAGAAATCAACTCCTCTGGTTGTTATAATAGTGGGGTTTTATAGCAAGCAAAGCACTATTTGTGTTTTTATTTTAGGAAAGAAACATTATGGGAATGAAAGGATGTTTTCTTCCAATTCCTGTTTGAAATCTGAGTTTAGGAGTTCTTGGCCTGCTTCATGATTTTAGCACTTAGTATGTAATTAGTTAGCTTTTTGGCTTACTATTTCATTCAAAGGCCTCAGAATGGATTTTCTTGTCTTGGTATTTTGTCTGTATGTGAAGTTGCAGGTCCATTCACTACAAGATTTGAACTACAAGTCGTTTCGTGCACTCTCTATCCATTGCCAAATGGCTTGCTCCAAAGCAGCCTTATTTTAACTGAATTAAGGAGATGACCTAAAAAGCAAGTTCTGTGCCGAGTGCAGAATGATAGGAGAGGGTCCCCGGAACTTGCCAGAAATTGTAGTCTTGCATCATTCAGGGAGGAAATGCATTTCTTTCTGAAAAGAGATGAGAGTTTTTTAAACTGATTATTATTTTCAATAGTTTAGGGTTGGATTTTTACCCTCATGTTGCCGCTTGTCAAAGACAAAAAAGTAAATTATTCAAAGAAAATCTATATAGTAATCTACTTTTCCTTTCAGGGGAAAAATGATCCCATCTGACCTTGAAAGAAGGATTCTTGAAGCCAAACAAAAAGTAAGTTTTTGTAGGGAACTTTAGCCCATAACAGGCTAAGGGTACAAATTTGTAGTCCTATCCAGTGGAGAACACATTTTGGTTTTATTTTTTAAAAGAGGACCCGCATCTCAACCTCCCAGCTTTAATGAGAATATGGAATTTTGCATCTACTCATTACTTATTTCTCTGGGTTGTAGGCTCTGCTTACTAAAAGTCTAATTTGCAGAATAAATAACATCCACAATAATATTGTAGGAGTTTCCAAAGCATTTGTCTTCTTGTGTGAAGAGGCTTGGCATCAAGCAGACACTTTTGAAAGATCAGAAAGTGGAAAATATCAGAACACTAATGCAGCGTGTCAGTTACTGCTGTGAGGTTATTGAAAAGGGGCCATTTTTTTCTGCCTATACACATACTAGTATGCCTGGCTCTCCAAATGCCTTCTTTTTCAAAAACCATTTAGAACTCTTTTTAGAAGTAACCAGTTCTAGAGACCAGATACAGATTCCCACAAAGCTCTGGAAAGTCATGTACATTCCGGGATGGTTCGCAAACAAGAGAACTTATTTCTAGAATTCTCTTAATTTAATGTCCACTGAATATAACCTAGTTCAACACTGTAACACCTTTTGACTATTATGAACTCAGGAATAATTATTTCTATTTATATGCCTTCCTCTCCAAGGTTTCCCTTGTTCTTGTACTAGAACTTCTTGTAACGTAAATCACAGAGTAGGCCTTTGCTACCACCTACAGACTGACTCTGTAACATCATGCTGCATGTGGAGTAACTACTGGAGTCATTCTCCTGCTGTCTTTCAGCAGCCATCTCTTATGTCAATCACTTTCACTTAGCCAGGGCCAGACTGAGTACCACCAACTCACATAAAAGCCAGGGGTTGTAGTTTAGTTCTACATGAATCCTCTTCTCTAAGACTCCAAATAAGTTATCTGAGGATTTTGAAAATAGGAGTAATGAGCTGGTTGGAGTTCCTTCGCATTGTTCTCTTTTCTGCTTATTTATTAAATTCAGTCTTCCTTTTATGAACAAGAAAGACTAGTAATTTAGCAAAGGGTAGGAGGAAAGGCCAGAAAACCTTCCTAGAAAATATAAATGACTGAGTACCAAAAAGCGTATTCCCCTCTGGATACAGTCCAGCATGGGCAAACTACGGCCTATGGGCCGGATCTGGCCCGTTCGGCTGTTCTATCCGGCCCGCGGAGCTGAAAGAGTGGATGGTTCTCTTGCTCTCCCCTCCGCTCCTTCACCAGCAGTCCAAAATGAGAGTGCCAGCATGGCCCTCCAGACCGGCCCTCCGGTCCAGTTTAAGAACCCATTGTGGCCCTCGAGTCAAAAAGTTTGCCCACCCCTGGTAGCCTCTTCTGAGACTCAGAATGTCTTTGGTTCCGGAGGAATGGCCTGGAGAACTCCAGTCCTGGAGCATGAACATTGTTCCTACCAGGCTCTGAGGTTTCAATGGCCTTTCTGATGGCTTCAAAAATGCACCTGGATGAGAAGGGGGGTTTCCTTGCTTTTGCCAGCTATTTTAAAGAATCTTTGAACCCCTGTTTTACATGTCTTGGGGCTTTCTCATTTGCATAGGGATTTGTCCCTTTCCTTGTGAGTGCCACAGCTGGGACCACCGTGTACGGAGCATTTGATCCCCTCTTAGCTGTCTCTGACATTTGCAAAAAGTACAAGATCTGGATGCATGTGGATGTAAGTATCCCATAGGCCTGCCACTAAGATGTCCTTGTGCATTTTCACCTGGGCCCGTGAAATGAAATATGTTCTCTCTCTCTCTCTCTCTCTCTCTCTCTCTCTCTCTCTCTCTCTCTCTTTCTCTCTCTGACCTTATTTTCAAATGCTGATGGTTCAGCTTTTAATAACTGCAAAGACAAAAATATAGCTCACAATTGACAAAATATACAAATTCACCTGAAGCAGTCTGAGTTTGATTATGCCTTAATGTTCCTGACATGAGTAGTACCTGAGCTGAACACTTAGTTCTTAATTCATTGAGACACAATGTTCTTTGTATACACACACACACACACACACAAACACACACAAACACCCATGCAGAGCTTACTGCCCTGCAAGAATGCTCAAATGGATAAACAGGAATTGCATTTATATAGGAAACCCAAAGGCTCAAAAGAGTCAAATCAAGTATTTGTATATACTGAGAAGAAAGCAGACTTAATAGCTTGCTAAGAAATACCTGCCACCACATTTCCAATTTCTTAGCTTGATCAGCTAAGAAGATAAACTAGATTCGAGATGCACATGAAAACATTTTCAAATGAAAAAACTGTAAATTTTTATTAGGACAAATTGCAGGGATTTACATTTAGGCCAGTGTTTTTCCAAATGTGGCTCAAGATTAGCTGCTATCTGCAGACTGTTAATGATCCAAGATGAGATAAGGAGTTGGTGTCAAATTATCGCTGATTTGATAAAGCTGACTTTTTAAATTATTATTATCATGTGGCTTTCTCAGTGAAGGAAGGATAAGCTGATTCTGGTCCAAAAATGTTGGTGAGTAGCACTGACTTTAAGCCATCCTGGCTTTATGATAAGTATCCAGAGCAAATTATTTCCCCTCTCTTTAGGAGAAAGAAAGATTCAAAGGCTAAGCTAGATAAATTTCTATTATTCCAGAGGTATAGTCTGCATAGTAATTACCAAATTTCTTTTTCTTCCCTGATTCACAATGTGGTTGTGCATTAGGCTACCAGAGACCCCTTCGTTTTACACGTGAAGACACTGAGAAAAGGTTGAACAACTTGAGTACCTTCAGTGACCTGGTTTCAGAAATGGGAGTCTGTTAAACCTTGCTAGCTGACTCAGGAAGACAATTACCCTGACTTCTTTAAAAATAGCAATGTCCGTGTGTCCTAAGCTAGCAGATGCTGTGGTCTCTCTTTTAGGATTATAATTACAACAGAGCTAGGAGGTCTTTTAACCAATTGTATTAGCTTTCTTTGAAATACATTAAGTTTACTACTTATTCTCTTTAATTTTATTCATTCTATAATTAAGCTAAAATACCTTAAAAGATTACACATTTGGAAAATTGGGTAATTTTTGAAAGTGTAAAAGAACTGAAATTACAACAAAGCAGGGGAAGCAATTATACCCTAACAGTGGTGTTTTTTTTTTTTTTCTTCTTCAAAATAATCCCAGGAATATTTTTTACTCACAAAGAAGGTTAATATCTTCCAATGAATCTCTATCATGACATCCTATTTTTAAAGATTACTCTACTAATTCAAATCTTAAAACTTAAGGGGAAAAAAATTTAAGGTCCATGTTCTAATTACTCAACTAATTGACTGGTAC
Organism: Vespertilio murinus; assembly: GCA_963924515.1. NCBI lineage: Eukaryota > Metazoa > Chordata > Mammalia > Chiroptera > Vespertilionidae > Vespertilio > Vespertilio murinus. The sequence goes on from OZ004704.1 coordinate 99,904,427, forward strand.
AAATCTCTCCTGCTTGCTATTTTGGTGGTAGGTTTTTTGTTTGTTTGTTTGTTTTGCTTTTTTTAAAATATATTTTTAATTGATATTTTACAGAGAGGAAGGGAGAGAGATAGATAGCTAGAAACGTCGATGAGAGAGAAACATCGACCAGCTGCCTCTTGCACACCCCCTACCGGGGATGTGCCCACAACCAATGTACATGCCCTTGACCGGAATAGAACCCGGGACCTTTCAGTCCGCAGACCGACGCTCTATCTACTGAGCCAAACCGGTTTCGGCTGTTTGTTTTGCTTTTGACAGAGAAATTAGTTTATCCAAAATTACATAGCAGTGAAGTTGGATTGTGAAGCCGAGTCCTCCTTCTGTATTATTCAGAATTGTCAAAAGAGTTTTCCTTGCAACTTGGAAGATGTTTAAACAGTCCCCAGCCCATGTTCTTGACTCTACAGTGTGCAGATAATAGTTTTCTCACACTGAGATGAGGAGTTTTACTAGGACTGAGTGCTGGTGATGGGCTGTGGGGAGAATCTGTCTCTTTCTCTTGCACACTGAGGAGAGGTGGTCCCAGTGTGGCTCCTTACCCCATATAAATGTGGGATGGAGACTGAGACCTAAGAATAGCCCTTAATTTAAACTTTGAAAATCTAGTGCTAGAAGGTGGCCAACCCCACAGTTGCCTGGGGTCAAGGAGATGCTCTCTGTTCTGAAAGACAACAAACGATAGATATTTAACCAATGAAAAACTTGTACCTTTTTCCTTGTATGATCTTTCTTTTTCAGGCCGCTTGGGGTGGAGGATTGCTGATGTCCCAAAAACACAAGTGGAAACTGAGCGGCGTGGAGAGGTACACACTTTTTTTCTTTTTCACAATGATAAGTGTGAAAGCTATATGTTGAAAGCAAGTTACACCCGGTTTCTAAGAGCTGTTGTATACAGGTGAGCCCATTCTGTGCAGTCCTTGTGTGCCTTGCCTTGTGTGGTCATATATGTGTCAACACCGTGTGTAATCAATGAAAAGAAACCAGAGCCCATATCTAAAGATACAGTGGGAATATCTTTCACACACAGATTCCCAACTGCGGCCCATGGTTCACCTTTCTAGGATCTCTGAACCAACCACCAAAATTGTTTAAACTTTCCTAGGGAGATTTATGGCTTTTGGGCTCCATAAAGGATAACACCCACTGCTTTAACGAAACCAGTATATAATTTAGCAAAACAAACAAACACCTTGTAATTTATGATGAGTTTGGGTTTCAACGGCCACTTTGCTTAAGGTGAAATATGCTTTTATTCCCATGGTATTTTTTTTCTGATATAACTCTAAGAGATGCTGGGAAGTACCTTTATTCAGAAACTAAGCAGTAAATCACTGAGAAAAAGCTATAAAACACAAAAGAGATATTATTTGATTAGTGTAAAGCATATTCGGATCCACAGCAAAAAGGAAACAAGAATCATAGAATGGAAAACCGGCCTTGGGCTCTGGACCACGTGCAGCGGGAGCTCAGAGTTCCCTGTTCTCCCATCATGACACTGCAGGTCAACTGCGGTGGTGAGCTCTGACACTCCAAGCAGCTGAGCAGGCCTGAATTCATTGGAGGCTGCCAAATCCCCAGCGTGCCCTGCCAAGCAGCCAGATGCCGCCCAGGAAAAGCTTTCCCCTGGCTCTGCCCCCAGACAGCTTGGCACAATTTCTGTTCCAGGATGAGGATACAGGCTGATGGCACTCAGGAGCATCTGTCAGCACTGGTCCTGTGGAGCAGCCAGGCCAGACCAATACCCAGGGAATCTAGTAGTAGAAAGAGGAGTGGGGCTGAAACCAGTTTGGCTCAGTGGATAGAGCATCAGCCTGTGGACTGAAAGATCCCAGGTTCGATTCCGGTCAAAGGGCATGTACCTTGGTTGCGGGCACATCCCCAATGGGGGATGTGCAAGAGGCAGCTGATTGATGATTCTTTCTCATCGATGTTTCTAGCTCTCTCTTCCTCTCTGTAAAAAAAAAATCAATAAAAAATATATTAAAAAAAAGAAAAGAAATATTAAAAAAAAAAGGAGTGGGGTTGCCGAGGCAGAGTCAGGGGCACCTGCCTGTGCAGAGAAGACTGGGAAGACTCAAGACAGACCAGCAGAATCGCTGTCCTAGCTCTGATTGTAGGTGCCTGTGGGTGTGGGTGGGTGAGGACAGGCCTGTGCCTTCCTACAGTGAACCACTTCTAGTCTCTGCTCCTGGTCCTTCAGAGGTTCTCACAGGCCTCATTCCTTTTGTCATGAAGATCTGCTCAAAACCTGAAGCTTAAGGAGCAGGCAATGAACTAAACGGGGAGAGGCAATGAACAAAAGGGAACAATTGGGGAGGTGCCTGTTTAAATGACTAGAATAGGAATTAAATTCATGTGGTTTTGACAGAAGTGTCCTGTAACACAGTACCTTCTCTTTTCTGAGTTTCTTTGTGTAACCAGCACAAAAAGGGAGCAACTGTTATTCTACCTTTAATGCCACCTGGAATCCTAAGTGCTAAAAGCCATGCAGCACCCTACGCTGATGATGACTTAAAAGCTGCTAAATTACCTCCTCTGAGCCTGGGAAAAACACACCCACACACCTTTGCACTAAAGACTGTTATTTAAGAGGAAAGCTTAAAACACTCACCATGGAACAGAGTCCTCTCTCACTACCGCAGTTCTTGTAACTATTGTAATGAACTCCACTCAGTGGAACAGCCAGACATGAAGTCCTAAAAATGAGGGACTCGTGGTGTTTTGCTTTGATCAGAATCCCTTCTATTCTCTCCATTTATCTGAGATGATCCAGCTTGCTGACTTATCATCAGCCAAAGCACACTTTGTCAGTGAATAAAGTTGCAGGGCCCATGGAAACTGGGCCTAATGTGCACGGGCACACGGTTAGGAAAGAAATTGGCCACACTTGGAGTATCATGTTTTCCTGAGCAGTAGGACTCACACTAAAGTGGAGGAAATCGATAGTTGATTTTCCCCCCAAATCCAGAGGTTTCCTTGTGGTCACAGGGGTCCCAGAGTGCTGACCTCATAACAAAATGGCACAAGCTATCAGAACCCTGCCTAGCATTCCCTTCAAGAACCAACTCAATTCTCAAAAAGCAAGCCTCTTCCTTGCTAGCACAGTGCAAATAGCTAGAGATGGTGTCACTGAGAGTGCTGCCAAGAGCCCCGAGGCTCCAAAGTCTGTTTCTGTGCACTGTAAACAGACTATTTAAAAAGATTATATATATATATATATATATATATATATATATATATATATATCCATTGACTTCAGAGAGGAAAGTAGAAGGAGAGAGCAATAGAAACATCAATGATGAGAGAGAATCCCTGATCAGCTGCCTCTCACACGCACCCCCCTACTGGAGGTTGAGCCCACAACCCTGGAATGTGCCCTGAACCATGACCTCCTAATTCCTAGCTTGAAGTCCAACCACTGAGCCAAGCCAGCTAGATGTAAACTGACTTTAACCCTCCCCCAGCAGGCTGCAGCACACTTACATGAATCCACTGTTGTGGTCCATTCTCAAGGCTCTCTGGCCTAGCTGAAAGTTCCGGTGCAGCTTCTGCCCTGTTACCAACTTTGCCCTCACTTCCCTCTGAGAGTCAGAGGTTTTGAGATTCAACTCACTAGTTGCAGAACCTCCGCCATATGCAAGCCTCACACTAGGCTCCATGAGAGCACAAGGATGAATACCATAGGAAGCCTGTCTTCAAGGGGCTGAGCCTCCATCCGGGATATTGATAATCAACAATGGATTAAAATTCAAGGCAGAGAAAGTAAAGGCCCAACACACAGACAAGCGAGCTGTGTGGAGGGACCAGGAAGAAAACGTTCTTCCTGAACAGAGGTGGGCATTGGAGCTTTATCAGGCAGAAATCGAAGAAGTACAGCAAGATGATAAGCAGGGACTTGCAGGCTTGAAAGGGTCCTTGGAGAAAGTTCAGTTGAGTTGCTTGGAGACTGTGATGGAGTCCTGGCAGTGCCTAGGAAGCTAGCAGAGGGTCTGCAAATCCTGTCCAGTGCGCCTGCCCACAGAGCCAAGTCAGGCTCAACCCCTGAGCCTCTATTACGCACAGAAATCATTACATTTCTTGGACTGCGGAAGAAAGCAGCTGAACCCAGGAGGTGGGGAAAGATAACTGTAAGGGGCGCTGTCAGGGAACCAGGGAGAATGAAACCAGGTTTGGGAGTTGGATGCCTGGGAGGAAAATGGAGCAGAGAGCGAGGTATAGAAGATTAGAGGAGAAAGATGAGGTCTGGAAGGATGAGAGGAGCCAGGGAAGGAGTTCATTTGGGATCTGCTGAGTTTGAGATGCAAATGAGGGCACCTGGCTATGTCTGAAAACAGCCTTAGGGGACTCAGCTCTCTAAACTTGTGAGAAGTCACAGATGCCACTTGTCTGAATCCAAGGTCAGAACATTTTGAAATAAAGCCAAGAGTGTTTTTTTAAAACTGTAAATTGCCAACATTTCTCTAATAAATTAAGGCTGTGTCATTGAATCATTCTGCTCAGCTTTTTGCTGTCTTTATGAGGCAGCCCCTCTGGAACAGAGCAGGACAGTGACAGGTAGCTGTGGACGTGGGCACCTCCAAGATGCATTGGCTACTGCATAAACACCTACAGCCAGAGCAATGGAGAACAGCTGTTTTATTTTCCATTAGAGTCATTAGTGATGGCCGAGTTTCCTCAGAAAGAGATATATACCTGTCCAATATAATAGAATGGAAGCATCTATATGCCCACTGTTATAAGCTCATAAATAATAAAACTGAAATCAATAGCAAAAGCCAGCCTTATTTAGTGCTTATGGTATGTCAGAGAGTTCCAAGCACTTTATTGTACAATTATTCTACTTACAGACAAGGAAATCTTGGCATAGAGAGATTGACTAACTTGCTCAAGATCATATAGCTAGAAAGTGATAGAACCTATATTGCAAATACAAATTGTCTCCCAAGCTGGCTTCCTTAACCACTGTTACCTTCTGCTTAGAGCCCAGGTTCCTTGATTCTGGTCCTGAAGTCATTTAGCCCTCTTTCCAGGGGTAGTATCCACATGGCCATGAACTGCCTATGCTTCTTGCCTCAATTCCAGCCCAGAAGAGCTGGACTATTCACTGATCAGATAAGATCCCCAGACCAGTAAGTGTTCTTTCTGACTGGCCGCTGAGCCTGCCATTCATCCAATAGATGAGCCAGATCTTTCCCAGCTTCTCGTTTCTCCTCATGGTTTTTGCACCTCCGGTGCTGGGCACAGTGTGAGCCCAAGTCTGTTGTTCAGCCAAGGGGCAGAGGTCACAGCAGCTGTCATGGATGGTACTGCTACTCTCCTCCTCCAGCGAGTCTCTTTATACCAAGGTCACATGCAGCTCCTCAGAAGTTGTGCACAGGGACTCACTTGCCTGATAAGCATAGAAAGTGAGCAGTAGGAACTCACTGAGGGACAACTGCTTTTCCTGGGAACTGGAGGAGTGCCAGATTCTTATTCAGTGTCTAGAAGGATTAAAGAATCTGGAGTAGGGCTGTCATAAATTAATAAAGAGTCTAGAGATGAAACATAATTTTGGAAGGCATTTTGGGGAGCCAGAGGAGACTTAGCTAAAGAAAGCAAGTTCTCCAGTCTCTCTGGAAACGGAGCTTTTTATTTACACAAATTGCCATGAAGCAGATATACAAATCTAAAAGTGAGGTTTGGTATACAGTAAGATTATCAGGTTTGGGGGAAATTGCCTTCGGCTGTTCAGGTGTTTGGCCAGCAGGAGGCAATGACATGTAGATTGAAATGCCCTCAGCTGCCTGGCAGTAAGTAATCATTTATGCATCCTTTTCAGGTTTGGGGAAATGGCCTCAGCTATGTCCAACAGGCAATAACATGTAATTCAGCCCTGCTGAATTCCCAAGTTCCATCAACCTTTTGATGAAACTTCTTGCATTTATGACATGCTGGAATCAGCGTCCGGCAGAGAAGGAGGCAGTTGGAGCAATAAAGTTGAAGTGAGGGAGACAAGTTAAATGAAGTCCAAGATACAAAGACTTGATCCAGGCCTTAAAGAATAAGTAAAATTTAGCCAAGTGAGGCAAAGGGAGGTATCATTCAAAGAGAAGAAATCACATTAAGAGACCTTGGACCAGGAGCACAGAATTTTCTGAGAAAAAAAAAACTAGTCTAGTGTAACAGAAAGGGTACAAGAAAGTGAAAGGACAAGATCAAACACATTAGATGCCATGTGAGTATCATAAGCATACCCTGTCATTTGAATTTGGGCTGGAGGCAAAAGGAAGTTGTCAACAATTTAGAAAGAGGAGAGATCCATAAACAGCTAAGAGGTAACTATGGAGCTGGGGGAAGGATAAAATGGAAACCGAGAGTCAGTTAAGACATGATTGCTGTATCTAGATTAAAATAATAATAATAACAATTCTTATTATTAAAGGAATCTGAAATAGGATTCTGGCTTAGACTTTTCAAAGAGCATAAATCCCTGAGCTGAGATTCACTAATACTGATGATGGAAAAGCATTATATTTCTCCAGTGTGTTGAAACCAAATTGATTAAAAGCTGCTGTTGGAGCTGTAGTGTGTCTCACTTGCAGTCTAAAAGGATTACTATGGATTTAAGAAGAAATGGACACAGGGATAAGTTAGAAGCTAGTATGAAATGAAACATTTGAGAAATTTGGTCATCAGTTGAATCAGAAGAAGGAGAAACTGGGTTGGGAAAAGGGCAAAACTCAGCAGTGGAAAGAGCCATGGCTCTGAACTCCAGGCCACCACTGTGTCAGGAACAGGGACAGGGGAGACCTGCACCATGGCCGCTCCTTCACTTGCCTGCTGCTCTGCTCCTTGGTAGCCAAAGGTAGCCATGGATGGGATGATTCCAGTCATTTGAAGGGGCTCTCAGACCACCTTGGAAGTCAAATGAATGCCTCCATGGAAAAGAGAAAAGGATACAGATCTGCTGGTTCTTTTGTAAACGTAGTGTCTTCCCATCATCTGAAAAATAGTGCCAAGAAGCCCGAAGCTCTGTTGCCCAGGCACAGGGAAGCAGTCTGAGCTTGGCGTGATACCACCTCTTAACACAATGTGTTTTCCTTAGGGCCAACTCTGTGACATGGAATCCACACAAGATGATGGGCGTCCCTTTGCAGTGCTCCGCTCTCCTGGTTAGGGAAGAGGTAAGTCATTCTGACTGGTAGTCCGGTCTATCTATGGGGTTTCATAAAGTAAATGTGTGCAGTGATTGAATCAGAACATGGATGATTTTACAGGCTGGAACAGTGAGTTAGATCCAAAAAGGGGAATTGTTAATGAGGATGATTGTAAGGTCTGCTCTTTGCCCTAGGATAGTCTGGTTATAATTTGACTAGACAAGACAGTCATGTGTTAGATGTGGCTAAATTGTTCTACTTAAGAAAAAGCCTAGGACATTAGGTTGTAATCTGTGGAGTTAATAATGGGTTAAGAGAATTACTGTTCACAAAACATTAATGGGATGAAAGAGTGAAGATTCAGGATGAGGGAGGTGGTAGTCCTCCATGTCTTCTGGTTAAAACACACCTAGTGGGGTTTGCTTATGTTTGTGCCAAATGGTATATGGGACCCCATTAAGCTAGAGCATGAAGAGTAGAGAACACTTGGTAAGCGTGTAAAAGAATGGTTTGAAAGAACTAAGAATGTTGGAAGGAAGGAAGGAAGGAAGGAAGGAAGGAAGGAAGGAAGGAAGGAAGGGCCTGAGAAGATAGCCTGTGTTTAAATTACTCTCACATGGAAGAGATTTTGTTTTTCTCTTGAGGTTTCAGGGAACTGGATTAGTAACACTGCTTGGTGCAGATTTGGTGGCAAAATTAGTAAACACCATGATTTTACATCTGAGTTGGGGATCAATAAAAGAAATGCTTTTCTGAAAGTTAAACTGCCCAAAGAGTAATGAATGTTTTATGTAGAAATAAAAGCCTCATCGGGGAGGTAATTGAATGAAGTTGGACAATCATTTATTAGTAAGAGGATAGAAAGGATACCCTCATTGGGAAGGAATAGATTCATAGCTCCAGGATTCCTTCCAAATCTATGATTCTGTGAAAGCATTGCCTTTACTGGAAACCAAGGAATGATGCCATTCTACATATTCTGCAGTGAGAAAATTCTTAGTCTTCAAAAAGCTTGTGATGCATTGGGTTAAAGAGTTAAAAACAAGTTTAATTATTTCTGGGCATATCAGAGCCTTTTAATATGCAAATATCTGAAAATAAGGTATTTATGATATAGAATTTCCTATGCTTACTTGACCATGGGAATCTCTTTGACAGTAACTAGTTTACAGCACAACACCTATTCATGTAGTTATCATAGTTTGGGACACAATAATTTATAGCTTTGTAATGGCCCAGAACCAGGATATTTTCTGACTAATGCCCTTAATATGAAAAACAGCATCACTTCTACTTATCCTTTTACTCAAGGAGACTAGTGCTCTCTGACCTTTTAGAGGTCATTTACTCTGAGTGACCTTTCCTATCCCAGGTGAAGCTGGTCTGATCCATCTACCATTCCACACTCTGGGAGGCTCCCTTAGAACCTTTATGCAAGCTTGTAGGGCAGAGGAAGGTTGGTGCCAAGTTTCTGTGACCATGAAACAAAATAGAATCACCTGAAGCAATTTTTCACTTTGTTCGTCAAGTGAATTTTCATTTTCAAATTCTATGTCTTTCTACTGCCCTATTTCAATTATATTGTGTAATTTCCTTTAGTCTCAAAAAATAAAAATAATTTAGTTCACTAAATATGAAGCCTAAACCACAAGGCTGAGCTCTAGTTAAGATCTTAGCTGCATTGCATTTTGTCTTAGTTTGGATAATTTTTTTTAAAGTCCTCACTGCACCGAAACCGATTTAGCTCAGTGGATAAAGTATCCACTGAGCCAAAGGTCCCAGGTTCAATTCCGGTCAAGGGCATGTACCTTGGGTGTGGGCACATCCCAGGTGCGGGGTGTGCAGGAGGCAGCTGGTCCATGTTTATCTCTCTTCAATGTTTCTAGCTCTCTATCCTTCTCCCATCCTCTCTGTAAAAAATCAATAAAATATATTTTTTAAATATATAAAAATAAAAAGTTCTCACTGCTAACTTCTACTAAATGATCACATTTTTACCTTTTCTCTGGTCATGAGTCACAAGAGAAAAAATTTTCTATAAAATCAGTGATGCTATGGATGATGTAAGAGTCAAGGGATTCCTGTGGCTCATGACAAACTGAAACGTGACAGGGTTTCTAATGAGGAGACGGGCAGTGCTGTCTTAGTCAGAGAGCATGATTCATTCACCGTCCTTTGGAAAAGTTCAATCACTCTTCCATCCATTTTCTACAGTAAGCTTATGGTCCCAAGGAGCTTTAATGGTCATCTACAATGAGACTTTCCAATGTAACTCCCATACACATTGAATATGAAATGCAGCACAGACACACTAACCACTATTGATAGCATGACATGATATTTGACATATTGGTTATTTAATAAATTTCAGAGTAATAATGTCTTTATTTCTTTTGATTCCAGCATGTAAAAATGATAGCAGTGAACTATCTTAAAGCTATGATTTCCAAAGAGAACTCAGTCTTTACACCTAAATGATAAAGTACTTGAACTAATAGGAATGAAACCATAGAAGAATCACACTAATAATAATGTACAGAACCAAAGAGTTCCCAAAATATTATGCTTGCAACAAAAAGAGCATATCAGGATGTTCTCCCAAAGTATGAACATTACATTCTGATTGTGATTTTTTTAAATCCCTTCTCTGATTAAACTCTGATCATATCTGACCCTGAGCCAGTTATCCCACAGAGATGACTTAGCAAGCCCATCTTGTCCAGACATTGGTCCCACTTTTTCCCCCCACTTGATTCTTACTGTTTCTTTCTCTAGGATAGTCAAGGTATCTCTCTTTTATTTTTCCTTAATAATTTCCATCACAGAGTTAATCTAATAGAACACTGAGAAAGTCAATACAGTTTCCTAAGTTTTCTCTCCTCTTTTAGGGATTGATGCAGAGTTGCAACCAGATGCATGCTTCCTACCTCTTCCAGCAAGATAAACACTATGACCTGTCCTATGACACTGGAGACAAGGCCTTGCAGTGCGGACGCCACGTTGATGTCTTTAAGTTATGGCTGATGTGGAGAGCAAAGGTGAGCGTGTGTAGATCTGCTGAGTGTCTCCTAAGAACACAAACTGAATCTTAGTGTTATATGTTAATTATTGATTTCCAAATTGAAAAGCGCTTACCCAAGATTAAGTTTCCTTTAATACACACACACACACACACACACACACACACACACACACACACACACACATATATATATATATATATATATATATATATATATATATATACTGTTTAATTTCAGAGAGGAAGGGAGAGGGAGGAAGAGAGAGGGAAGGAGGGAGGGAGGGAAAGAGAGAGAGAGAGAGAGAGAGAGAGAGAGAGAGAGAGAGAGAGATCAGTGATGAGAGAGAATCATTGATTGGCACTCTCCACACTGTACTCTCCACACTGGAAACTGAGCCCGCAACCCAGGCAGGTGCCCTGATCCATGACCTCCTGACTCATGGGTTGATAATCAACCACTTTGCCATACTGTCCAAGAAGATTAAGTTTCTTTAAATCTATATCTACATATCTCCATTCTACAATGGGTAAGAATATAATAAAATCTATTATATTTTTTTCTTTTAATCCGGTTTGCTCTGAATGTTCATTTATCTAGAAAACAAATCCATGTTGCTTTATATAACACAAATCTGATATTTAAGAAGTATTTTGTTGTTTTATCCCAAATCTTGGCTTTTACCTACTGATTGATCACAGTGCACAGTAACTGAATCTAAAAGTATATGTTTGGAGAAAAAAAAGGAGAAGGAAAAACCCATCAAGATAATTTATTTTTGACATTTCAAACTCTACTTATGAGTCTTTTTTTAAAACTACAGAAGTACAGTTTATCTTTTGTATGATTTTTTGGTTGACTACTGTGGATGATGACTCCTCTCTCAGAAAGACAAACTCTGTATCTAGTGGTGTGCAGTACTGGCTGGACCTAAATGTAGCCTTTTAAGGCCATTGTGTATGTTTAAGTGTAAGTGGCTGGAAAGGCTGAAGATTTTTTTTTCCATCTTGACCAGACTCTTAACTTAAATGTCACAAATCAGTGACTTCACATCTGGTCTCATTTATCTCCCACAGGAGGCAATGCCTAGAGCCAGCTGGCCATGCTAGAAAAGCCCACCTGCTAAAGGGTACATGAGGAAAACTTGACAAAGGAAATGGGAAAGGAAGCAATAGGAAGAAAGTCGTTCTGCCCTGATGTCCTATATGGATGGGAAAGGTCCCAATACAAACATGAGACAGGTTCAATCCCATAGGAACAACCAGATAGCTAGGTCAGTGAGGGTGAGACATGCCAGGATTAGACCACAGAATGAGCTTTTCCTTGGAGTTGTGTAAAGAGGTCTGAGCCATCTCCAAACCCACGAGTCCCTATGCTTATTTACAAAATTGTCAAAGTAAAATGAGTTGCCATAAGCATTTAAGGGAGGAGGATGGCTAACAAGAAAAAGAGGGAGCTTGAGAGTAAAACAATATAGTCTATCATGATTTTTATAGGCTCCTCTTTAAATTCATCCGGGGGGGGGAAGGCAGATGAAATAGAAAGAAGCTTCATGCAGAAATAACATTTAAGGTAGTGTGATGGGTGAGCTGGGCAGGAAACCATTTTCTCTTTTGAAAGGTGAAAGCTGACAAGGACACATGTCTAGTCCTCATGATCCAAGATGAGACTCATTCAGATGGCAATAGCACTTTCCTTTGAGAAAAATAAATAAGTAAAGAATATGAATTATTGGTGTATTCTCAAGCTATCAAAAGGAATGGCCTTTTCATTTCATCAATTGGTGGGAATTACAAAATATCAGCCAGTTAAGTTGAGGTAAGCTTGATCTCTAAATATTGTTCAGTACCATCCTTTTACCATCTTTTTGGTCTCCTTTCCTGTGGCATTTTTATTACGATGATGATCATCAGCCACGTTTACACGAAAATGTTTCTCTCATGCTTCATCAGTTCCTGCTGCTCCTCTTCCATCTGAAGCTTCCTCATCAGCATGGTGCAGCCGCTTGGTGCTTAGAGGAATAACTCGGAGGACATCAGGTGTGAATTAAACAGCAGGAATAAATGAAGCCTGAAATGAAGGCAAAGGATCCAGTTTATAAAGTGCTAAAATGAAGGCACCAGGAGAGGGGGGCGGGGGGAAGAGGAAAAAGAACAATCCCAGCAGCCACATAACTTATGAACACATGGTCTCTTAATTCCTTGTGTAAAACCTTATCTAGACATCTAAACAGCAATTTGGCTTTCAGCTAAAAAAATGCTGCATTTTTGCAAAGTAAATTGATAATAATTATTAAAATAATAAGTGTAGTCCTACACTATGGATCAGAGGTGAGGATAATTGCTTTCTCACATCATAAACTGTCTAGTAATGCCAGCCAACAAAGGGGAGGTAATTTCTCCCGAGAAGATCCAGGGAAGAGTGAGCCAAGATCTTCTCTCTGACATGCCCTCTTGCTTTTAGGAATGAGGATTCAATCCAAAAAATCAATAATCATTAAACCCTCTGTCATCTGATATGCCTGAGGAATGCAATGTTTCAAGTGAATCCACATTTTCTTCCAAGATAAACTACTTGAAAGATAGCATCCTATGTATAAATTACTATTCCTTAATCTCTTAATGACTAATGGAACTATGTGCACTGATGACAGCCATCACATTAGGTCCAAGATCACTTGATGAGACCAAATTCATTTTAAAAAGCCTCCTGATGCCGGATGCGGGGAGGTGCTCTAGGCTGCTCCGTGTGCAGGCGCTCAGGAAGGACACCTGCAGCCCTCAGCTCTGTGCTAACTGAGCAGAACTTTCCTTTTGTCTGATGATTGTTTTCCTTCTTGGCAGATTTCATGAGTGGTGAAAACTTGGTGGTAGAAAAAAGTGTTTAAAATTAGTCCCCCTTTTTTGGCCTACAGGGATGGTTTAATATGTAACTAATGAGTCTTCACAGTAAATTTCTGTGTCTGTATCTTTATGCCAATTGACAGGTTTCATTTTTTATATAAATATATTTTTATTGATTTCAGAGAGGAAGGGAGAGGGAATGAGAGATCGAAACATCAATGATGAGCTGAAACAGGTTTGGCCCAGAGGATAGATGGTCGGTCTGTGAACTGAAGTGTCCTGGATTTAATTCTGGTCAAGGGCATGTACATTGGTTGTGGGCACATCCCCGATGCGGGGTGTGCAGGAGGCAGCTGGTCCATGTTTCTCTCTCATCGATATTTCTGGCTCTCTGTCCTTCTCCTTTCCTCTCTGTAAAAAATCAATAAAATATATTTTTTAAAAAGAAAAAGAAACATCAATGATGAGAGAGAATCATTGATCGGCTGCCTCCTGCTTGCCCCACACTGTGAATCAAGCCTGCAGCCCTGGCATGTCCCCTGACCAGGAGTCAAACCATGACCTCCTGGTTCATAGGTCGATGCTCAATCACTGACCATACCAGCTGGGCTTGGCGGGTTTCCTTTTAGTTTTCTGTGATTGGCCTCCCTAATTTCAATGTGGATAACAAGTGGACTGGCAAATGGCTGAGGACTTCCACTCCCTTTGCAACACAATCAAACTCACTCTCAGAGCATTCATATTACCTTATTATGCCTCTCTGTGGGAAATCACACAAACACAGCTATTCCCACATGACCAGAGAGATTAGCCAAGGTCATACACTGGACAGGATCAGAGTCATGCTGGTCCTGCCATATCCTGTAAATTTAAATCCAGCTCTAGCCTGGTCCAAAGGATCCAGTTTGAACAACTAACCTCTCTCCCTCCTACCTAGGGTCCATCCCAGGTGGACCCAAACTTATAGGTCAGTCTAAACTACTCCTAATTTCTTTGGCACCCACAGACTCATGGAGCAGACGGTGTGGGTGTTAGTGTGAGCATTCAAATGTCAGCCCAGTCCTTCCTTGGACTCATCAGGAACCACTCAGCCTCCTTAATTGATCAGCAAGGGCAGCAATCTCCAGAGAAATAGATTGCTAAACCCATGAGGTTTTTTTTAAACTGCAGCTTATTCTTAAGTATGTGTCATACACTAAATGCCACTGCCCATGCTGGGTCCCTCTTTTAGCTAGAATGACGGGATTGAGTGTAAACAGGAAAGTGGGTTCATCTTGTCTCCATTACAATTGCTCGCTCTAGTTTCCAAGTTGGATTAGTCATTGGTGGGCCAGTTCTAAGAGCTCCTGGAATGAGCGTGAGCTGCTTTTCTTTTTTCTTTTTTTATATAAATCTTTATTGTTCATATTATTACAAATGTTCCTCATCCCCCCCCTCCATTGCTCCCCTCCACCAAGTTCCCATTCAACTCTCTGCCCTTTCCCCATCCCCCATTGTCCTCATCCATAGGTGCAGTTTATGTTCAGTCTCTTCCCGCCCCGCTCCACTCCCCATTTCCTCGAGAATCATCAGTCCACTCCCCTCCCATACCTCTGATTCTATTATATTCACCAGTTCATATTGTTCATCATGATTTTTACTTCCCTTGGTTTTTAGACTCACTTGTTGATAGTTACGTGTTTGTTCATAATTTTATCTTTATTTTCTTCCTCTTCCTAAAGAACCCCTTTTAACAATTCATATAATTCTGGCTTGGCAGTGATGAATTCCTTTAGATTAAATTTATTTGTGAAGCTCTTTATCTGGCCTTCGATTCTGAGTGATAGCTTTGCTGGGTAGAGTATTTTTGGCTGTAGGTTCTTGTTATTCATCACCTTGAATATTTCTTGCCATTCCCGTCTGGCCTGCATGGTTTCTGTTGATAAATCAGCTGACAGTCGTATGGGTGCCCCTTTATAGGTAACTACCTGCTTTTGCCTTGCTGCTTTTAATATTCTCTCTTTGTCTTTAGCTCTTGGAATTTTAATTATGATGTGTCTTGGTGTGGTTCTTTTTGGATTCCTTTTGTTTGGGGTTCTGTGTGCTTCCTGGACGTGTAAGTCTATTTCTTTCACCAGGTGGGGGAAGTTTTCTGTCACTATTTCTTTCAATATGTTTTCGGTATCTTGCTCTCTGTCATCTTCTGGGATGCCCATAATTCTGATGTTGGTTCGCTTGAAGTTGTCCCAGAGGTTTCTTACATTATCTTCAACTTTCTGGATTCTTTTGTCTTCTTGCTTCTGCAGAGGAGTGTCCTCTGGCTCTTTGTGTTGCAAATCTTGGATTTGATTCTTGCAATCTTC
Source organism: Vespertilio murinus (assembly GCA_963924515.1). Classification (NCBI taxonomy): domain Eukaryota; kingdom Metazoa; phylum Chordata; class Mammalia; order Chiroptera; family Vespertilionidae; genus Vespertilio; species Vespertilio murinus. The sequence goes on from OZ004704.1 coordinate 99,919,810, forward strand.
CAATCTGTTTTTATGACTCTGTATAATATTATTTATTTCAGAGATTGTATTCTTTATTTCTAGTTGACCTTTTATTATTTCTTGTTGACCCTTTATTATTTCTTGTTGATCCTTTATTATTTCTTGTTGATCCTTTTTCATATCCTCATAGGTCTCATTTATTTTATCGGCCTTTTCTAGGAGATTGTTGAACAACCTTATAAGCGTGGTTTTGAACTCTATATCCAGTCGCTTTTTGTCCTCCATTTCTTTCGTTTGTGATCTGTTTCCTCGTTTCGACATTTTCGCTGCTTCCCTGAGTTGGTAGGTTGGGAGGATCAGCTGTGTTTATGCCAGAAGACAACCTTATTCCACTAGACTTGGAAATCTGCAAAAGCCTCTGTGCTCAGCTTGGATGGGGCAGTTTCAGGGTGGAGCCTACAGCCTTGGCTTCCGGCTAGCCCCGCCCTCGGAGGTTCCTGAGTCTCAGTGTTCCTCAGTGTCCTTTGGTACTCGCTGCAAACACCTCTGAGAGAAAGGCGCCCTAGAGCTTCGCCCGCTACCAGACAGTGTAGTCTCTCCCCCAACAAGCCCACAACTGGGGTTCAGAGCAGTTGGAAGTGGGGTTAAGAACAGTCCGGAGCTTATGTCTTCTTCCCGCTAGGGCAATCTCCCGGCCCAATCAACTGTCTGTCCTCTGTGTGTGCTCAATGTGCGCGACTCAGGGGCTCTGCTTTTCGCTCCCCTGAGCTTCTGCCTTACAACCCAGATTCCCCCTGTATGAGGCTGGAGCCCGAGGGTCTTGCCCAGGACTGGGGTTCAGTGCAGTCAGAAGTGGGGCTCAGCACAGTCCTGAGCTTTTGTCTCCTTCCCGCTGGGGCAATTCAGCAGCTCAGCGAACAGTCTGTCTTCTGTGTGCAATGTGCGCGACTCCGGTGCTCTGCCTTTCTCGCAGCTCCGCTGAGCTTCTGCCTTACAGCCCAGATTCCCTCTGTATGAACCTGGGACCCCCAGGGTCCCGTCCAGAACTGGGGTTCAGTGCAGTCGGAGTTGGGGTTCAGCACAGTCCGGAGCTTTTATCTCCTTCCCGATAGGGAACGCCAGCCAGGCACGCAGCCGCCCCTCCTCTCCGGCTCAGTCCTCTCCCCGCGTGCGCACCATGCCTCCGTACCTCAGGCTTTTACAGCTCCTCTGGTTTTCCTTCTGGTTTTCTCTTTCCTTCTAGTTGTAGAACTTCTGGTCAGTCAACTTTCCTGTAGTTCTGTATAGTGTCCACTCTATATTTTAGTTGTATTTTTTTAAATTGTTGAGGGCGGCTGCAGTTAGGCTCTTACCTCTGCAGCCATCTTGTTGTGAGTCCCGTGAGCTGCTTTTCTAAGCTTTCCATTAACACGCCGCCACAAACATGGAAGGCAAGCCATTTTAAACAATAGTGTGGCCTGACGTCCGTTAAACGGTCCGGGTCCGAGGCGGCTGGGCTGTTTTTCCTAAGTCCAGACCCTGGGCTTCCGGAGCTGAAAGCTGAAAGACCTCTGTCACCTTGTTGGCCCTTTACACACACATCAGCCGTGGACCCCAGAGGAGAAATCTAATAAGGTTTGCAGCCGGACAGGCTAGCAAAGCATCTGCACGCCCCTAAAGATTCATTCATTCATACATTCCACAGATATTCACTGAGACTTTTCCTGTTTGTTCTATGATGGGGTACATTTGGTGAACAAAAGTGGGGTCTGGAAATGACAATTTTACATGATGGGCAGCGCCTCAGCAGCCTCCGGTGTGGGCATGGGGTGGTCTCTAATGATGCTTCTTATCCACAGGAGGCAAAGAGCCCAGCCCTCCTGTCATTAATGACTTCCATAATTACCCCTTATGAATGCAGACACAAATTTTCCCCTTGAGTAATCAAACTAATTGCCTGGGGAATGGAGGCCCTGAGAAGAAAAGGAGTCTCCATGGAGAGCAGTAATGCCAGAAGGAAAGGGAACAAAAACACCTGAGGGGGAGAACAGTAAAGGAGAAAGAATTGCCAGAAAAGCTTCCTGAAACACTCTCTTCTGTTAGGGAAGAAAGAGAGGTGGCAGGAAGACCATCTGTCTCAAGGGATCACTTGTCCCATAGCTCAGCCTGGGTGCTCAGCCTGGGTGCTCACCACTTTTCTCGTCTCTTCTTCTCTCACTCAGGGAACTGCTGGGTTTGAAGCACATATTGACAAGTGCTTGGAGCTGGCAGAGTACTTATACAATATCATAAAAAACCGGGAAGGATATGAAATGGTGTTTGATGGAAAGGTATGTCTTCTGATTTGTACAATCCCAAAATGTTAGTTGATTGCCATTCTTGTGCCTGATATATATTTTAATGTCAATAATGTACTATCCAGCTAAGTGGATCATTACAAAGGAGAAGCAGGGGTGAGGAGGTAGCTCTTCTGAATTGGAGTAAAAATCAAACTCACAAAAAAATGGAAATGGGAGATATCTTTAACACTATCAACAATAAAAATATATTAATAAAAAAATTAAAAAGTAACTGAATAATGCTGTGAAAGTCGGGCACTTCAAAGGCGATTATGGATTTAAAAGTAGGAATTGTATTTAGAAGCTGCAAAATAAGTAGGTTAGAAGTGACCTTGGGATTTTCAAAACTGCCAGTTTGTGCTGAGTGTGAATCTTATTTTCCTCTATGTAGCCTCAGCATACAAATGTCTGCTTCTGGTATGTTCCTCCGAGTTTGCGCGTCCTGGAAGACAACGAAGAGAGAATGAGCCGCCTTTCAAAAGTAAGTGATACCAGCTCCTCTGATATGGCCGTTGGTGGTACATTGGGGCTTTCCCATGTATACTTTCATGAGATATTCATAGGTCTGTAGGAGAAATCCATCCTTGACTTGGTGCATGGACCCTCATCCCTCTGTGGGCTCCTGTGGAGCCAGGGCATGCAATGCCGGTATACCCAGACTTTTACAATTGTACTTACTGGCATTGACTGATGTGCCAAGTGAAATAGATGCTCAATTACAAGCACAGAAGAGACTTCAGGCACCAGAAAAAAATTGGGAAATAAAGCGGCTGCCGATCCTCCAGAGATGTCAAAGTCAAGGCTGCCCTGTGGGGCCGTTAGAGCTGTGGGGACTCCCAGAAGGTAACAGAGCAGGGAGCAGTAATAAGGACCACTGGTGGTATGTGGTGTGTCCCAGGATCAACTTGAACTAGCATGACATCATGTCTCTCTCACGGCCACTTACTTTGGGAAGCATTGTTGTCTCTCTGCTCCACTGATGGGGAACCTAAAACACAGGGAGAAAAAGTCACTTTCCCAAAATCACACCCAAGTCTGACCCCAGAGCCCGAGAGCTTGTGCTATAAATTATACTAGAGCCATCACTAATCCTCTCTTATCCTCTCCTGCTCCCATCACTAAACACAAGTGAAATATGGGTCACTATGCCTACCAAAGAGAGCCTTGCAGGGGGATAAATGCAGGGGTCCCTCTCCCACGGTGTTGGAGGATGGGGAAACTAGGGATGAGCCTGTATATTTGGATCTTCAAGATGGATGGGTTGGCTGTTTGCCTGGTTGATTAGTTGGTTAGTTTCCTATTTTCCACAAAGGAAAAAACCTCCTCCAGTCACTGCCCAGAGCAGAGGAGGCTCTCCCTCCCCCCGCACCCCCGCTAAGGCAGCTGGGCTGCCTCACTGACCTTCCGGAACACCTTATTTCCTTCTGTGTTAAATGAACAGGTTTTATGTGGGGTTTAAAACCTCCAGAAAAGCTTATAAATGTTAACACCTGCCCTTAGAGACCCAGACAGAAGACAACTTACACATAGTTGAGGTTCTTAAATCACGACTTCCAGTTAGACCTTTGGTTCACATCACTGGCTACCCATTAGTGTTTGTTCCCAAGCTTTATAAAATACTGGTGACCAACTCTTACCCCAAGATTTTCATCCAATTTGTTTTTAATGGGCTTGGGGATAGTTCTAAAAGTTCTCCAGGTGATTTCAATGTAAAACCCAGGCTGAGAGGCAGTGACTTAGACAGAGGAGTGGTCAGCAAACTCATTCATCAACAGAGCCAAATATCAACAGTGCAACAAAGAAGTTTGAAATTTCTTTTGAGAGCTGAAAGCTGACTTCTGCGCATGGGCCATGAAGTTTCAATCTCACCATATGTGCATGCCCACATGTGGTATTTTGTGGAAGAGCCACACTTAAGGGGCCAAAGAGTCACATGTGGCTTGCTAGCCGCAGTTCTCAGGCCACTGACCTAGAGGAAGAATGAAGAAAGCTTCTAGAGCATGTGTGTGTGTGGGGGGGGGGGGGTGAAAGGGATGGTAGCTATGTTTGCAAGTTTAGAGAAGTTGGTGGTTCATTGCAGGAAATTAAGCCAAGGACATAATGGAGTAAGGATGGTCATACTGGAGAAAATTATAGGTTCTTGCAAAAATAAAAAATTATACTTGTTTGAGAGGAAAGAATTCATTTTTTTTCTGGAGCTTTTATTTAAAAATAAATCTTTATTGTTCATATTATTACAAATGTTCCTCAGTTTTTCCCCCTCCATTGCTCCCCTCCACCAAGTTCCCATCCCACCCTCTGCCTTTTCCCCATCCCCCATTGTCCTCATCCATAGGTGCACAGTTTATGTTCAGTCTCTTCCCGCACCCCCCCCACTTCCCTTTTCCCCGAGAATCATCAGTCCACTCCTCTTCCATACCTCTGATTCTATTATAATCACCAGTTAATATTGTTCATCATGTTTTTTTTTACTTCCCTTGGTTTTTTAGATTCACTTGTTGTTGTTGTTGTTGTTGTTTAAATAAATCTTTATTGCTCAGATTATTACAATTGTTTCTCCTTTTTCTCCCCCAAAGCTTTCTACCATCCAGTTCCCATCCCACCCTCTGCCCTTACCCCCTCCACCCCATTGTCCTCATCCATTGGTTATATGATTTTAATCCAGTCTCTTACTGCACCCCTACCCCCCTATCCTCCTGATAATTATCAGTCCACTCCCTTTCTTTGCCCCTGATTCTATTATATTCACCAGTTTATTCTGTTCCTCAGATTTTTTAAATTTTTTTCCATATTTGAATTTCAAATGGGACACTCTCTCCCATTTGTTTTTATAGGGAAATACAACAAAGTGTTCTGTAGCAAATGGCTGCAGACTGTCCAAATTTCTCAGGACCACACAAATCGAATCCACTCCTCCTCTGGTTCACACCACTCCCCTGGGTCACATGGTTTCTCCAGGTCACATGGCTCCTCCGGGTCACATGGCTCCTCCAGGTCCTCTGATCAATATTTTCTTATCCTGGATCCCCCGGAGCCTGGGCCTGCTGCTGCCGGTGAGCAGGAGGATAATGAGGGAGAAGAATGGGGAGGCTCCGGCCGACTCTGCCATAGTAACCTCTGCCTTTCTCATTTCACATGTTCAGGCTTTCAGAGTCCCCCAGGTTTAGGTGTTTAGAGTCCCAGGCCACAAAGAGTGTTCTGGGTACAACCTCTCGGTCCTCCGTCACGCTCCACGAGTAGGTCTACTCCGCCTTGGTGCTGGCTCTCGGCAGAGGTTCTGGCCAGGCCCCGCAGCAGGAGGATGAACGGGTGACAGGTTCGCTGGGGCCGGGCGAGAGCAGAAGGCCAACGTCGAGGCACAAAGCTGGCGGACTGGTCAGGAAGGCTGGGGGCGCGGAGGCCGGGCTCTGAGGCGGCCCTTTTCTGGAGCTTTTATGGTGGCTTCTCCATGGTATATATTATCTTAACAATAACTAATTTTATTTGATAAGTTAGTTAGAAATTAGATATTTCCATGTTCATTGGCTTTTGCTCTTTTAATTCTGTGACCAGGCAGAAAATGCAGTAGTTTGGCTGATTCCATTTGTTAAATTGACCAATTATTGCTGGGCTGAGAGATGTATCAAGTTGGGAATACAAAACAAAAAGGATTTTTCATCATTTTCTGAGCAAAAGTCAACTCTGAGTCCCCCAGTTAAGCATAACTTTCTTCAAATACCTCTTAGATTTAGCAAATCATATAAACTGTAATGGAATTGAAATTATTTCTTGAGCATAGCCATTAGAATATTAGTAAGTTACTTTTATGCTATAGATAAATTAAATTTGAAAGTCTCCTGGGATTGCAAAATGAATTCTCCTAATTTTCCCCTAACCTTTGACTCCATTTTCCTAACTCAAATTGAGAGGATTCAGCAATTCAGAATTGGAAATCAAAATAGAATCACAAATATCAAGGTTAAATTACTTTTATGTCAGTAATTCTTTCAGAGTTTCAGATAAGTTTTTCATTAAGTACAAAGCACTTAAACTATAAGGTCCAGTAAAATTGTTACACACATACACACACATACAAACACACACACACACACACATACAAACACACACACACACACACACACACACACACACACACACAGGATTCCAAAAGGAAAAGAGCTGAGGCAAAGTGCATCATCTGCACTGTCCAATGTAGTAGTAATAGCCATATGTGGTTATTCAAATTTAAATCAATTAAAAATAATTTTAACCAGAATTTTACTTCTTCAGTCATATTAGCCACATGTCAGGTGCTCAATTTGTGACTAGTGCTTTATTCCCAATGGTTCGGATAGAGAACATCTCCATCATTACAGAATGTTTTTTGGTCAGTGCTGATAAAGACCCCAAATGGGGAGAAATATGGAGTCTTCAATGTGGTCTATGACAAACAAGAAAATTAAATTAGCCTTGGCCAGCGTTTCCAAGTGGTTAGAGCATCTACCCATGGACTGATGGGTCAAGCGTTCAATTCCCAGTCAAGGGCATGTACCTGGGTTGCAGGTTCAATCCTTGGCCCTAATGAGTGTGTGTTGAAGGCAACCAATCATTGTGTCTCTCACATTGATATTTTTCTCTCTCCCTCTCTTCTACTCAATCTCTTTAAAAATAAATGAAAAAGGGTAAGAGACCAACCAAAGGGCGTGTGTGCATGCATATAAGCATAACCAAAGTACACAGACAGTAGGGAAGTGGGGACATGTGCTGGGGGTAGCACATGACCTGGGAGAGGTCAATGGGGGCAGGGAGAGGAGACATATGTAATACTTTCAATGATAAAGAATTTAAATTAAAAAAAAGGGAAAAATATCCTTGGGTGAGAATTAACAATAATAATAAAAAAAGAAAATTAAGTTAAATTATGTGTCTATGCATAAAATAGGCACTAAAAAGTGTTGAGCTAAACTGCTATTTGAATCTTTCAGAATAGGGAAGGGAAACAACACATAGGAAATCTGCTACTTCTTGAACCATGGCCTTTTCTCAAGCCACACGCTAACTTGGGAATAATTATCTAGGTAACAACTGGTTATTACCAAAACAGGCATAAGTCATAGTTTCATAAGGGAGGTAAAGATGAGAACTTGGTGGGTGCATTTCCAGCTTCCTAGTCAAGACTGAGACTGTGCATTGTCATAGAGGCAGAGTGGGCAGGAGGACATAGGGTGCTATGGAGATATGATCACTTGCCTTAAGGGGCAGCACACAGACTCCATATTCAGGCAGTTATCAGATAAGAATCCAAAGGCTGAATATTGATCATCATTTGTGTTTCTAGTTCTTCTTTGTCATCATTATCTTCCTATATTTTAATTTTCATTATATTTGATCATTATCTGCATCTCTTCTATCAGCTTTTATAATCCTACTAGAGGCCCAGTGCACAAAATCATGTGGAGGTAGGGTTCCTAGGTCTAGTCTGGGATCACAGTCATCTTCTACCCACTCGCCAATCCCCAGTCATGCCCTACTACTACCTACCCATTTCCTGTGGTTCCCTGTTCGCCATCCTGCCATCAGAGCCTATGGGCTGGGGAGAGGGACCAAGAGGTCAGCCATTCTGCCCATTTGCAAGTCTCCAGTCCTGCCCTACTGCCACCCACCCCAGTTCCCCATGGTTCCCCTTTAGCCATTCTGTGATCAGAGACTGTGGGCTAGGGAGGAGGGACTGAGAGGTGGTCAATGGAACTCATAGTGACTGGTCAAGTGGTCATTCTGGTCGTTATGCCCTTATGGTCACTGGACTTTTATTATATAGTACAAGAGGCCCAGTGCATGAAATTCATGTGTGGGGGATGTCCCAACCTGCACTCTCTACAACCCTAACCACTTCTGCCTGCCAGCCTGATTGTCCCCTAACTGCTTCCCTGCCAGCCTGATTGTCCCCAATTGTCCTCCCCTACAGACCTGATAGTCCCTAACGGCTCTCCCCTACAGAACTGGTCTCCCCCAACTGCCCTCCCCTGCCAGCCATTTTGTGGTGGCCATCTTGTGAAGGCCATCTTGTGATGACGTGAGGGCATCACACAAGGGTGCAAGGGCCTCCTAGGCTTTTATTAGTATAGATACTGATTGGCATACTTTCAAAAGGTCAACTATAGAATTAAGAGTAAATTTGTAAAGAAGTATTGACCTCATATTTGTTGTTATTAAATGTAATGGGGAGACTTAAGCATTATAGAATGTCTTCTTTATCATTATTTTGCTATTTCATTTTTCAAAATTTTCACTCTCACTTCCAAGATTTAAAAACAAAAAGGTTTTGTAATACACAGTGAAAAATACATTTTGTGATGCTTTAATCTGAGATCTTTTTGGAGGTAGGAAAAATGTGTATTCAAATTATGAAAGAGTCCTCTGGTTATTGTTTTCTAAAGGATTGGGAAACTTAATGGCACAATGGAGAAAATAATACCCTAAAACTTTTAAGGCAGCTGCAAAGAGCTCTTGCTGATTAGGGCCTTCGTGAATTCTTCAACTTGCAGTCCTCTATTTTTTAACTGACTTTCTTAATTCAGCAAACCCAAAAATGTTACACACATATCCGAGAGATAAGTGAAAGCTCTATATAATCATCAGAATAGTCAGAATTTTATTTTCCTTCTTACTTGCAAATTAGTGATTATGTAATGAAATAGATGTTCCATGTTCCTGCTAATTTTAGTTCATCAGCATTTTCTGGAAACAACTAAAAGTCACATGTATTTAAACAGCTGTGATTTCTGCCATCACAGCTAGCTTCAGGAACTGGACTCAATCTTACTTAATGCCAAAATCTGGGAGGATGGCTGTTACCATTAATCTTTTAGCCTTTGATTTGCATTTATCTGAAAAGTTAGAGGTGGTGGTTCTTAATAATTAGTTTCATTCCTATATGTTTTTCCAGTGCAAACTAATCAGGGTTTAATTCACTAAATATGGTCATTATTTTATCAGTTCTAAAGAGCAAACATATTGTTGCACAGGTAAAACTAAGGAACCATTAATGTGATTTTTTTTTAAGTTCCTGCAGATACATGGACTTGGAATTCCTTTTTTTTTTTAAATCATCATTTTTTAAATTACTTTTTCATTCTCATGACATTATGTTTCAGTCGTGTTTTTATTTTATTTTATTTTATTTTATTTTATTTATTGATTAAGGTATTATATACATGTCCTTATCTCTCCATTGGCCCCCACCTATCCCTGCTCATTCTCTTCCCAGGAGCACATTGACTTGCTCTGCCTCCTAGAACAAAGTGGTAAATTTCATGTCCTTAGGCTAGAATATTCTAGGTGATCCATTTTCAGAACTTAATCCCAGACTTGAAATATTAAATTATTATTTATATTTACTAGAGGCCCAGTGCATGAAATTTGTGCACAGGGCAGGGGGTGTTCCTCAGCCCAGCCTGAACCCTCTCCAATCTTGGAACCCTCAGGGTATATCTCTCTCACAATCTGGGACTGCTGGCTCCTAACTGCTCGCCTGCCTGGCTGTCTGCCTGCCTGTCTTATTGCCCCTAACTGCTTCTGTCTGACAGCCTAATGGACCCTTACCTGCTCCCCTGCCAACCTTATTGCCCCAACTTCCCTCCTCTGTAGGCCTATCACTCCCAACTACCTTCCCCCTCTGGCCATCTTGTGGCGGCCATCTTGTGACAATGTCAGGGTAGGGTGTGGCAAGAGAGCATGATGCCACCTAGTCTTTTATTATATAGGATTCCTTTGGATGAGACCAATGCTCTGGATATAGTCTTAATCCTTGAGTTGAAAGAAGGATCAACCCAACAGAAATATTTCTCTTTATATTTCCTCCCCATAGAATAAGGAAGGAATTTTAGAATTTGTTAATATTGAATCAGAAAACTCAGTGCTGGAACCATCCTCCACATTTGTAGATGAGGAAATTAGGTTTAGGAAGTAAAGGTGAAATGAAGGTGAAGATGCAGTTTGTCTTTGGTAATGAAGGATAGCAGTGTTTGCCACCCCAACATACGTCTTTTGAGATATTAGTTATTTTAAGCTGGTTATTAAGAAACAAAAAATTCATAAATAACCTTTGACCACCTTCCTTTACCTGCCTAAAGGACTTTAGATAGAGAACCTGCTCCAGGAAGGGAAATATTATCACAGATAACTATAGTTTAATATAAAGTAAGTGCAATAGACAGGAAAGAACCTAGCATGGTCCCTTTGATCAAAGTCTTCTCTGTATATTATTGTTAAATATGGCCCAGCAAACATTTATTTACCAAACTTTGCTTTTTCATCTCCATGAAAATTGCCTTCCTGTACAACCCACCTTCTCTTTTCCTGTCCAATCTGTCCATGGTTCTCATGCTTATGGCACCTGTAAAATAATGTTTGGACATTTTCTCCTGATAAACTATGTCCATCAAATTTGATTATTAATCCAACTAAAAGCATTTAGAAGGTGGGTGGGAAAATTTTTTTATATCCCTAGTTTCTAAAAATTAATTTGTCTGATGGGAACTACATTGATTTTGTGCATTGAGTGCTTTGAAGATGAAAACCTCATTGTAAACCAATGATTATTTATGAGTTGGCTTTAAAAAGTGATATGTTCCTAGCAGCATTCCATTGGAATCTAACTATCCTTCATTTCATATAAATGATCCCCATTTTTTAACTGAGTTGTTGTCTATGTATATCCAAACAAGTCTACAGTGTCCCTATCACCTAATATTCCTGGTTGCATGTTTGCAGCAATAAATTTAAAAGATCAGATGTTATATTTATAGGCTCTGATGATAACATATAGTTGGACAGACCATACATACAGTTAGACATAATTTAAATGTATGCCTTTGTAGTCAATAAGGGACTCCTCAATAGGCACCCAGTACCACCGTAAACAAAAGAAGTGGAAGGCACTGTGCTTGCCAGTGAATTATAGCAATAAAATGTATTTTCTCATAACAGGACAATTAGAATATAGTCATACCTATAGGTAAGGATCATATAGTGATGAATTGAAAGAGAGATGTTAGTGGACTAGAGGAATCAGGAAGGAGTTCATAGCAGTTGTAAGACTGTGGGATAGCCTTGGATTGTGTGTTCAATGTGAACCTAAGACAAAAGAGATTCTAAGCAAAGAGAACAAGTATGACAGAACAAGTATGAAGGAATAAAAATACTCCAAGGGTATTAAATAGGTAGCTCGTGTCAGAGTTGAAGGTTTATTTTGGTGAGCACTAAAAGATGAGTCCTCAGAGCTTGATGACAGGCCTTTATACTGAGTGAAGAGTTTGACTTTAATGTCATACACAATAGAGGACAGCTGGCACTGTAGTCATAAGACTGGCATACATGTGGAAAAACCTCAGCTGTGGTTGACTTCTATGTTAAGTCCTTATGGTTCAGCCTTTTGCCTCAGCTGATTCTTCATGATTATTAAGGAACATATTTCAAAATATCTTATAAATTAAGGTAATACAAAAGATGAATTAAAATGAACTATGAAGCTTTAGCGTCTCAAGAAAATATTGCTGTATAGTTCAAAAGTCTTCTAATTTTCATACATCATTTGATAGTGAGGCTTACCTCTTGGAAACTATTCTCTGAACAATGTCTTATTTTCAATGTTTCTACATTTATTGAGAGGGGCGAGGGATACCTTCTCTCAAATGTTGTATTGCTAAACTATTTAGCCTTGGACCAACACTAGATTCTTCTCATTCTCCCAAAACACTGACTAGAAAGTCAAGAGAAAGGTAGCACGTACTTAATAGCCTACCAATGCATGGTTGGGTGTTTTTTACTTCCTCATATTTCAAATCATTGATTTGATTCTTGGGATCCTCTAATCTCCTGATGAATATTTGTATATTATTCTTTATTTCAGTCAGTGTATACTTAATTTCTGATTGCTCCTTTTCCTTTTTTTTTTTTTTTGCATTTGCATTTGCACTAAGATCCTTAAAAGTATCACTAAGTTCCTCAGTGGTTTCTAGACAATTCTTGAGTAACCTTACAACTGTGGTTTGAACTCTATATCCAGTAGTTTACTTTCTTCCATTTCTTTCATATGTGACATGTTTCTTGGCTGCTTCCCTGTGTTTGTTTCTATGTATTGGGTAGCTGCTAAGTCTCCTTGAGTTGATAGAGTGGTCCTGTGTAGTAGGTGTCCTATAGGGCCCATTAGCTCAGCCTCCCCAATCACCTGAGGTAGACACTCTTGGTACACCCCTTTGTGGGCTGTGTACACAGTTTTGTTGTAGTTGAGCCTTGATTGCTGTTGGTGTCACTGGGAGGAATTGACCTCCAGGCCAATTGGCTGTGGGGACCAGCTGCAAGTACAATGGGAGAAATGCTGTGCAAGAGACACCCTTATGGAGCAGGACTTGCCTACAATGGGGCTTTGGTGATCACTGAGTCTGCCCCTTGAGTGTGTCACTTACTGATGTGAAGAGTTGTAATTTGATATGGTCTCACACTGACCACTGGTACTCTTGCTCTTGGGTCTCCAGGGAGGTACAAAGTCATCCACTTCCTGGGGCCATCCAGCTGGAGCTACAGAGATTTGCAGATTCCTCCTCTTTGTATTGGGTTTGGAAGTGCCCAGATGAGGCCCAGCTGTAAAGCAAGGCAGGCTGGTGCTGGTACTGGTTTTTGGACCTTTTATTGACAGGTTTGTTTGACAGGTTTTACCATGAGAAAGGACAGCCCATTCATATGCAAAAGCCGCTGCACACAGCTTGGATGAGGTTGTAAATTGGATAGGGTGGGGTTTTAGGGAATCACCAGGGTGAAGCAAACAGAAATGGCTGCTAGTCAGCTTTGATTTGCAGAGGTGCCAGCACAGGAACAATGACCACTATGGAAGAAAGCCAACTCTGAGTTCCTGCCCCAATGCCAGACAATCCAGTTTCTCCCAATTTGTGTCTGGGTGTCCCCCCCCCCCCCAGAGCCTCTCTCAGCACTGGAGCTCAGAGGAAGTGTGAGCTTGTAAATGCAGCCTTTTAAGAGGAGCAGCTGGGTCGCCAGCAGTCTGGGTATCGCTCAGCGCCAATCCTCACAGGTTTTTACAGTTCATAGTTCTTACAGCCAGTAGGGACTTCTTTCCCCAGCTCTGGAACCCTGGGCTGGGGGGCTGGTGAGAGGCTTGGGCCCCTTGCTCCTCCGGATGGCCTCTGCAGAGGCAATCTCCTTCCGGATTAAAAAAGCAGCACACCCAGGTGCCAGACCAGCCTGTTCCATGCTTCTACACCTCCTACCAGTCTCAGTGTGCTTTCTTCTTTACCTCTCTATTGTAGTACTGTGACTCAACTAGCTTTTCCACAGTTCTGGATGATAGTTGTTCTGTATTTTAGTTGTAATTTTGATGTGGTTGTGGAAGGCAGAGAGGATAGGCTTTTACCTATGCCACCATTTTGGTTCTGGAAGTTTATTTTAAGCATATACAGGCTCCCCCTGGAGCAGGGCCCCCGAAGGGGAACTCCACAGGGAAGGGATCCCCCAAATGGGAAAGACTTGCTCTCTCTAAAATGGGAAAAATCTAGTCCTGTGAGTCTTTGTCTCTTCCTGTCACTTTCTAATTGGACCCTTCCTTATTTTATGTCCCCCATGTTCTCCTAATTGGCCACCCCCACACCCACCCCGCCCCTTATTCCTGCATGTTATCAGTTTCATCATTTCAAAGCTCACCTGGTGCCTCCCTCTTCTTCTTCCCATTACCTTGTTACATTCTTATAAGTAATCTGGCAGCTTAGAGCTGTCTCTACATGTCACATATGCATTCCTCTTCCATGGACACACTTTCCCTAAAACCTGCCTCTCCTATCTCTAAAATCCTTTCACTACCATTTATTAGTCCTCTGATCATCTTTAAGATCTAAATATACAGGTGCTCCAGTCCTCCAATCCCAAGGAAGCTTGGAGGCAATTCCTTCAAGGAAAAACAAATATGGTTCTAATTGTTTTGTTAAAAGCTGAAAATGCTACTTTATAGCAGATTATTTGAACAAGAGGAGAGCCCCCAGGAGAAACAGTCACCATATTGGTCCGGTCTCTCACACAGGTGGCTCCGGTGATTAAAGCCAGAATGATGGAGTATGGGACCACAATGGTCAGCTACCAGCCCTTGGGAGACAAGGTCAATTTCTTCCGAATGGTCATTTCAAATCCTGCAGCAACTCACCAAGACATTGATTTCTTGATTGAAGAAATAGAACGCCTTGGACAAGATTTATAATTAACTCACTAAGTTGTTTCAATTCTCTAAGTAGACAATTAAGTTATCACAACTTGTGTGAATGTATTTGTAGTCTGTTCCAAAGTAAATCTATTTCTATATTGTGGTGTCAAAGTAGAAGTACAGTGAAAAACAACAACAACATTGCTCTTTTAAAAAACCCTTTCATAAGTTAGAATACATCTCTAATAATTAGTGACAAAGGCTGTGTTCTAATCGATAAGGAAAAGCTTACAATTGTTATAAGTACTTCCCTTATTTTTAATAGAGTAGGCAAATCAAATGTTTTCATTTAACAGCAGTAGGATTGAATAATGTCAAATTGCCCCTGGACATAAAAGGTTCTTTGGGGTGCAGTAAAAAGGATAAAGTAAATATAAAATGTATGTTGAAAAAAAAAAACTATTGCCTTTTTCATAGTATTAGAAAAAAATTCTAATTTACCTATAGCGACATTTCAAATGTATTTAAATAAATATAATTTTACAAACGTAAAAAATATATATTAAAAAGAAATCCTATTTTGTAACATATAGATTTTTATTTTATATGGGTTATATGCAGGGGCAGATATAAAAACTAAGCCAGTTTTTCTTTTCTTTTCATGGAGGGACAATAAAACAGTTATTTTGAAACATAGGCCCACAAAATTCTTAAGAAAGGTATGATGCCTTCTTTGTACTCATGTTATGGCTTATCACATCTCTAAAGTTAGTATT
Organism: Vespertilio murinus; assembly: GCA_963924515.1. Lineage (NCBI taxonomy): Eukaryota > Metazoa > Chordata > Mammalia > Chiroptera > Vespertilionidae > Vespertilio > Vespertilio murinus. The sequence continues at coordinate 99,935,046 of OZ004704.1, forward strand.
ATAAAACAAATACAAAAGAATACTGCAAGTCCTTTAATATAATTGATCAGATAAACAATAAGATTCCCTTTTGCAGATCTGCTCAGTGATCATGACAAGCCAAGCTTTATCTCAGACTAAATTAGGGTAATGGTCTCTATTCTACTTTCCAGTTCACCCTATTTTAAACAGAAGGTTGATGCTGGTTCTTATGGCACCTTTCCAAACCATATTATTTTATTAGGTCATTTGGATTAGAGAAAAATAAAACCTAATCAGCCTGGGCGAAGAAGAACAAAGAACACTCCAGAATGTGGTGAGCCCATGAAATAAAAGCCACCAATGGGAGAAGGGATGTCTGTTTGAGAAAGATGGTGTTAGCCCACTGTCCGAGAAGGAGTCCTTTACCACCTGAGTATTTGCTTAGTTTCATTTCCAACCATCTCTACCCACGAACGTCTCCCTGCTACGTGCCCCATCTTGGGATCCCAAATAATTATTTTCAACTCCAGGGGTAGTTATTTTTTGTCCCTCTTGTGAAAATAGCTCCTCATCTGGGATTTTGAAACAGCACCTTAAAAACTTCTTTTCTCTATCTCCCATCAAGACCCAAAGTGCCCAGATTATGCAGAGATTAAGGTCCTTAGAATTCAAAACAATATTTGAAAGCATTTTCTGCCCCTGCACACGTGATGGAGAGACATGAGCTAATAAGAGGTCCCACAGAGAGTTCCGAGCCTGCTGACTCTCAGATGCTGAGTGCTGGCAGAGGGGAATGCGGACTCATATGTGAGGCTGCAGACACAGATTTGGAAACATTTCTCCTTACTTATGGACCAGAAATCACTTTTACCAATAGGTGACTTTCCCCACCCCTTGCTCCTTCCAGGTCCTTCCCCAAGTTTGCTGGGAGCTCAACCATGTGTAGTGAAACCCCTACCAGCCATAGCCCAAGGAAGGAGGTAAATAGAAGACTGCTAATAGGTCCCCGAAGTTTAATAAATATTCTTTAAAGTAGGTCTGTCACCCACTCAGGTGGGAGTGAGAGAGGGAGGTTGTTTTGAACATTAGCCAAAATTCCCAGTGCCAAAGGCTTAGGTGGAACCATTCTTTACAAATCTTAGAAAAGTTTGGTTGTAGCCTTGATCAGAATTAACATGACCATTTTTGTTTATACAGCAATATTGTGTTTATTATTTTTAAATACTTGAAACAAGTGTGGTATTGTCTTAATCTGAGACATATAACTTGGACTGAATTAATGTATTATCACACGGCTGTGAGTAAAAGGAATCAGTTGTGTATGTATCTGTGTTGCTTTATTGTATTGATAGTACTGTCTTGTCACCTCAGATTGTGGTTGTGTGCTATAGATATGAACTTTACAGTGCTGCAAATTAACATGTGTTACTGTAAAAGCTTGTACAATATATTATTGATGTGTATTTTTTTCTGTGTGCTAGCTGTATCAATATTCTGAGAACTGCATTTGCACTGTTCCCGTAATCTCTCTCTCCCCCCTTTTCTGGTGAACTGTACGCCCTCCACATCAGCTCTAATACAGAACATGCCCTCGGCTAAGCACCCCACTGAGAATCTCCTTTGACAATTGTGATTTCACAAAAAGCAAGGTGAGTGCTACTTTATCTCCGAGAACAGAAGAAACCAATGTGGAATGTCACATGCTGCCATCCCTGCTGGGGTTTGGAGTAGGTCCTTCTCCTCAGAATAAGGACAAAGAAAGCACAGGTGTCAGGTGTAAATATAAGGCAGGACAGGGAGTGAAGGACCCTAAAAGTGGAGATCACTTTGCATGTGCCATCCTGTTTTCAAATGCTAAGTGCAAACACTGTGTATTTATTAGCTACGTGTGCCAAATAGTGTTCCCAAATGGTGTTTCTGCAAGACATCGCCATCTCCCCAGCATTATTTACTTACTAAAAGAAAAAATATGATAAAATATGAACATGTGGCAACCTGTTCTTACCAAACATAAACTTGTGTATGATCTAAGTATTTTATCTGTGTCGTCTCTCTCAACCCAAATAAATGTGTGAATGTGGACACAGCTCAGGCTTTGTATCGTTATTTCTGCCCTTGCCACGTTGTGGAGCTAAGCTTCCGTGAGTTGCCTGAATCAAAGGCCCTTCACCTGTCAGGGCGCTCAGCGTGCCTCTGGGTCTTGGTTGGGAAAAAGAACTCTCACCTCTGCAGTTGCCCCCACTGTAGCGTCCGAAGCACATTGCTTACCACCCTGGTTTCTCTTTCAGTCAGATCCAACCTTTTATAATAATATTATTATAATCCACAAGTGGAGAAAACAGTGTAATAGATTCCTCCCCATGAAGCCCCCTCCACCCCACCCCAGCTTCAACATTTGCTGACTCAGGGCCTGAATCTAATTTCATCTATTCCCCCCATCTCATATCCTCTCCACCCCAAATTATTTTTATATGAATCTGTAAAAGAGGATTCCTTAAATAAAAAAGGCCTCAATACCATTATCACAACTAAAACTGTAATAATAAAATGTCCATAATCATATCAAATATTCAGTGAGTGTTCTCCTTTCTCTGATTCTATAACAAATGCCCGGCCTGTGGCCCCGGAGACCCACTGAGGCCCACAGGCTTTTCAGGGCAGCTGGGACACATGTGAATCAGGCTGCAATACAACACTGCATACACACGGGCTACTGAGGTGCAAGCAGGTTAAAAACTAGAAAGCCATGGGAAGCGAAGTGGGGAGTATATTCTGATATGCCTTGCCAGGGACTTGTGTGGCCGAATAAGCACAACTCAGATTTGGTCTATGTTATGAGTGCTCTAAGGCCATGGGGAGGAGGTATCCTGAAGGACTGGGTTTGGTGGCCTGGAAACCGAAGCTTTGGTGGCCAGGAGAAGTGGGATCTGTGCGCCCACGTTTTCATCCTTCCCCTGAGGCAGCTACTGGAGCAGCTGCAGGAGCCAGACTGCCTGGCCTCAGGTGCCAGCTCTGCTGTTTATCTGCTCTGTGACCCTCGGCAAATCACTTAACCTCTCTGAACCTCCATGAGCTCATCTGTTAAGTGAGGACAAAAATAGCACTTACACAGGGGTGACGCTGAAGATTGAAAGGAGAAGAAAACCCAATGCCTGACACATAGTGGATGCTCAGCATGTGATAGTTTTACTTGTATTCTGAGCCTCAGACGCAAACTCTGCATCCCCCCTAACTCATCTAGAGAAGATTGGGCTGAACACAGAGAGCATGTGGCCACAGCCCCTCCCCGTAGAAAGCCCCCTTATGAATTATCCCAAGAAGGAAGAGTGACTTGGTCCCTCCTCTTCCTCACCACCCCCCAAACCATTAAAGAGTTTCCAAGATCTCAAAAGGCAAGTAGCAGTGACGCACTAAACCCTCTAAATTGAGGGTCATCCCTTCCCAGCACCTGCCGCCCTTAGTCCTGGCCTGGAAGCATGTGCTGGATGAACAAACAAACCACAGCCTAAGTGGCTGCACAGACCCTTCTCTTCTTGGAATCCTGCTTCCCACTTTTGGAGAAAATATTTGTGGTCTCTATTAGAGTGTCGGCACTGAGGCTTCTGGCTCAGGAAAACTAATTAAAAATGTATTACAGTTGACAAGAAAAGAACTTTCCAGATAAATTTCAATTTATTTAAACATGATTACTTTGAAAATTCCAAGAAAATTCTATTATGCAAACTTGACTAGAGGAGAGCTGTTTCTTTAAATTTAGAGTTTAGACAGTCCAAAGGAAATCTTGTTGCTAAAGCTTTTGCTTTTTTTCTGTATTTCTTATAGGTTTCTTTTATGATTATAGAGATCAAGAGAATTAAGAGGAATTTTCTTGTCCTAGCTGTTTTTCCTCAGTGGATCGAGCGTTGTCCTATGGACTGAAGGGTTTCAAGTTCAATTCCATTCAAGGGCACATGCCAAGGTTGCAGGCTAGATCCCCAGTAGGAGGCGTGCTGGAGGCAGCCGATCAATGATTCTCTCTCATCACTGATGTTTCTCCCTCTCCCTTCCTTTCTGAAATCAATAAAAAATATTTTTAAATAATAGGAATTTTCTTTATATTGATTTTTGTTTAAATTGTTGCCTAAGGGTGCATACATTCCCTCTGTCCTGTGGAGACACATTCCAGAGGGAGCACCATTGGGCTCCACAAGTTGGCTGAGCCCAGGCTGGTCTATGTTCAGGAAAGAGTAGATGGGTCCAATTTTTACTAAGCAGCCAAGAGGTAAAGGAATAATTTCTTCTTTTTAAAGTGGCAAAAACAAAGTATTTGCTCACATCACTTTTTGTAGAAGGGTGGATAGGATTTGAGGTAAAAGATCTATTGAGAATTAACTGTCTAAAGTTAACCCTGTGTGGGAAATTGAATTCTAACGGATTCTTTCTACTCCCGTCATTGTGAGCTATTATAATTGCTATTATAAGAGCTGATTTAGTTTAGGAACAAATTCAATACATGAAGGACCCCAACCCAGTGACACTATTCATCCAACAGCTATAGTAACATTCAGTGAGACTCCTTGTGGAAGTGGGGAAGGGAGGAAGGGGCAAAGGCCTGGCCTAATCCCTTTCCCTAATGCTCACCTTCAGCCTGAGGCAGCTATTGTGTAATGTCAGAAGCCCTTCAATAATTTCTGGACTGATGACAAATTTCCTACTCCATAATATATCGTCTCTTCTCTTTACAGTTCTGAATGTCGGTTCCTCGTCTGCCAACTTGGCTTAGTGGTACTTATTACAGAGGTTTGTAAGGATCCGATGAGAAAACCCCTCTAAGGCCCTTGGCAACAACTGTGACAATTCCCTTCTTTCCCCTGCTCTGTCCTGTGACTGCCCTGCCTTCCTGGTGTTAGAATCACCTCCCGATGGCTGAGCCTTGGGAGTCAACCTATCCACACCCTCACTAGGGATGTGATTGCTGCTCTGGGTGTCTTCATATAAATTTAAGGGGTTTTGTTTGTTGATTTATTGCTTAAACAAAACACCCACTTCTGCAAGGGCTTGAGCACACTGGGAGCAGGTTTATTCTGGTAAATGCATTTATAAGGACAATATTAGATTCTATTAAGACTGGGCCCCACAAGGGCAGACTAGATAATCACCTATTAGCTGGTGGGCAGCAGCCACCTGAGCAGAGGACCCCCGGTTGACAGATGTCACTGCAGCTATCTTTGAGTTGATTGGTGGGGGTTATGGAAGGCCTTGGCACCCAGGGAACAGTGCCAACAAGGCTGCATATCCACACTTCATACCATGAGATGGGCACTTAGGAAGAATCCCATTCCGCCTCCATTCACTCTCCCACAGGCTGGAGGAAACTGCTCTCCCTGCCTTTCCCAGGGCCATTCACAGCAGCACACTGGAGCACCCCTGCCAGCTAAGAACAGCACTAGGTTCTGTCTGACGCAGGAACCATAATGAACTCATCCTCCTGTGCCCAATGGAGGGATTCCTCTAAGACAGAATGAAAAAGACTTTAGTCATTCCCTTCTGAGGTTAAATAACACAGTTTGCTTCAGAAATGGGGGAACCATAGGAGCCCCTAATGACATATACACATCTTGATCTGTCAGACTCCAGCATCAGGCTAATCTACCAGTTGGAGCATCTGTCCCCTGGTGGTCAATGCACATCATAGCCAGTGGTTAAGCTGCCTTAATATATCACTAACACTAGAGACCCGGTGCATGAAATTTGTGCATCGGGGAGTGTCCCTCAGCCCAGCCTGCACCCTCTTCAATCCGGGACCCCTCAGGGGATGTCCAACTGCCAGTTTAGGCATGATCCCTTAGATTAGGCACACATCCCTGTCTCACTGATTGCTCCTAATTGCCCCCCTACCATGCCAGCCTGATCATGCCTAACCACCTCTGCCTGCTGGCCTGTTTGCCCCCCCAACTGCCCCCCTGGTAGCCTGGTCATCCCCCAACTGCCCCTTTGCCAGCTTGGTTGCCCCATGCAGCCTGCAGTTCAGTCATTTGGTCTTCCCTCACTAACCCCCCTGGTGGCCTGGTTATTCCCCCATATCCCTCCTGCTAGCTGGCCTGGTCATCCCCAAAACTACCCTCCTCCCACCCTGCTCGCCCCTAACCACCTCTGCCTTGGCCCTGCCACAATGATTTTGTCAGAAATGACATCCAGTTTCCAGGTATCCTGGTCTAATTAGCATATTACCCTTTTATTATTATAGATATTATGCTTTGATTGGTTGAATGGCCCTCTGGATGACCAGACATGTTAGGTTTTTATTATATAGGATATTTCCTGTGTCCACAACTCCACATTCCTTCTCCAGCCACCTGCCTTCCCGGAGTCATGGCCTTGCCACTGAAAGAGTAAGGCAGCATAGTCATTGCAGGTGTGCTCAGGGGTTAGAGCATTAGCCCACAGACTGAAGAGCCCCAGGTTCCATTCCAGTCAAGGGCACATACCTCAGTTGCAGTCTCCATCCCCGATCCAGGATCAGGCTGCCTGTAAGGACAGCCAATGGATGTGTCTCTCTGACATAGATGTTTCCTTCTATCTCACCCCCACTTTTCCACTCTCTCTGAAGACCAATGGAAAAATATCCTTGGGGTGAGAAGGAGTAACAAAACAAACAAAAAAGAGTAAATCAGCCTAGAGATTGAGTCTTTGTGATGTGTTAGCTACAGGCAGACAAAGATGAAAGATAAGTCTCAGGTTTCAGGAAGTTCTCAGGATGGCAGGAGAGACAGGACTAGGAAGCCTCCTTGGGAGGTCAAGAAGGCAGGGTCTTGAAGGACACTTTCCAGAAGGACAAGAGGGAGACAGGCATTCTGGGGCTTGTGTAGAGTGTGACCAGCATGGGAGGCTCCCCTGGAGCAGTCCTCAGAGAGAGTACACAGCGGCTGGGAGAGCCTACAGTGCGCCCACCACGCAGCTCTGGTCAGAAAGAGAACTAAATGCACGTTGTTGACTGACACACGTGAAAAGAATCAAACCTAAAAGACTCATTGTTCTGGAAGCAGCTATGAGAAAAGGGAGTGGTCTGGAGGGTGGGAGACAAATATGCATTTAATTAGGGTAGAAGGTTTCTCCTGAAGCTCCTGCAGCCACAGCAGAGCCAGGCTGGTCCTGAGAGAGAGCAATCAGCACCTCCTCTCTGCCCTGCTTGAAGGCTGGATCAGAACTGTAGGGCCCCAAGATTGAGGAATTGACCTTCCCCACTGCCTGTTCCAGGATGTGACCTTTACGGTTAAAGATTAGACAGGAATGAGGTCAGTTCTTTACGGTTGAAGATTAGGCAAGAATGAAATCAGTCCCCAGAAACTCCCTACCCTGAGGACTTACCCAGAGGAATGGGAAGGGGAGAGGCAAAGGGGTTTGCAAGATTACCAGATGGGACTGTTGACTAAGCATAGACCCTGTCATAAAACATGTAATTAACGAGCACAGCTCCCCTTCTTGGAATTTCTTTGTTCCCTTCCTCCCCCTCCATGTGTAATCCCACCTGCGTGTGGTTTTTGCCTTTATAAACTCATGTTCTGCAGTTACTTGGCGCTCCCAGTCAGCCAGCACTGTTGCTGTCTGCCTGAGAAGCCCCTGCGCTGCGCTTGTATTAAAACCTCATGCTTTTTGCATCAAGTTTCAGTATCGGCATTTGACTTGGGGTCGTCGCCCACTCTGTCGGACTCACCGGGGGTCTTGGGACCTTACAGAACCATGCAGAACGCACAAGGGTCAGGAATGTTATTTGCTGCTGTAAATTATTGTGAGTAAAGATGACCTGTAGCATAATTGGTCCCCCAATTGTTTATGAGTTATCCAAAAAAGATAAAACCATCCTTTAATCCACCTGCTAAACAAAATAAAGTGCTGGTGGTAAATTCCTTTTCTTGCCTTTAATAAAATGGGCCAGTGCTTAGTCTGCCTCTATAGAAACCCAGTTAACTGAAATATACTTCTCAATCAGTAGATTAAAAGGGTCTTGATTACACTAAGCATGTATGTTAAATACATTTCATCATACAGGCAACTCATACATGAACAAAACGTATTTTCACATCTGTCAAAATTGGGATGAAATGAAACATGACACTCTTATTTTAGGATCAAACTTAGAGGAAGAACTTGGGCAAAAGTATGCTGTAGGAACATCAGACTGAAAACTCCCCCGAGAGAGAGCCTCACCTGTGTCTGCCACACTTCATCTGGGAAAAGCTGGAAATATTTACACACCTTAATGAAATAGGAATTTTTAGCGATGAAAAAGGCAGGTTTAGGGAATTTTAAAAATTAAAGGTGTCCATAGAAGAAATACAGGGCTACAGAGCTCCAAATGGTTACATTTCCATAAAACAATGAAGCAAGGAGCGGTTACATTTCCATAAGATAAGGGAACTGGGAATAGCCACAGGTCTATATTTACAAAATAAAAAAGGAGGGCCTCACAAGTCCCCCTGTGAGGTTTGACCTTTGAGCTCAGGAGTTGCTATATTGACCAAATCAAAGGGAATGTTGACCAATCAGAGGGGATATCACGACACAGGAACTGCAGCCTTTATAAACCATGGAAGAAGGAACTCTGTGGGACTCTTTCCCCTTCCCCACATGGGAGTCTGTACTTGTTCTTCAATAAATTTCCACCTTTGCTATACCATCTTCTGTCCATTGTTTCATTCTTCAACTCCCAGGGACAAATAATCCTGGGAAGCCGACCTTCCCAGGGCAACACCGGTTATTCCAGTCCAAAATCCCTGCACCATTGCTACCTCGGAGGCCTGGTGGCCTAAAATTTCCTTGCACACGAATGTATTTGGGACAATTCAGAAAGCATTCTCTCAAGTTTGCAACCTCCATCTTCTAAAGATATGTTTAAATCCTAAGACATATTATTTTGTTCTAAATAGCTTCTATTGTTTACTTAAGCAAGCTTGGGGCATTCTGAATTTTAATGGATTCTGAAATAATATCCATGTGACTTTTTTTCTCTAATTGCTGTCTTACCTGATTAATGTGTATTCCCAACTGTGACCAATAGTTGCCAGTTGCCTTTATTGCTACACCATATTTCATCAAATTCCAAACAGGCCCAAAAAGGGAAAAGGAATAGAAGAGGTACAGCTCCAACGTTGAATCACTTAACAATAGGATGAGAAGAATTTTCCAGAAAAGGAAAAGAGAACCCAGGATCCCTGCTGCAAGCCTTTGTTTGCTTAATAGGAATTTATCAAAATCTTGTCTGGAGCCACTTGCTTAGATGCTTTCCTGGCTTCCAAGTCTGTCTCCATGAATGTCCCAGTTTAGGACACTGAGCAAGTCTATCAGCTGTACCTATGTGCAAAGCCATTCCCAGTAAGCAATGGTGAATTGTTTCCTTTCTGACCTTGTTTCCTCCCTGCCATCTCCTTCATCCCTGCCCACTTCTGCCCTGTTATGATTCCAGTTTTGCTAAATCTGGCTTTTTAGACACTAGATGGATTCAGAAGTATGAGGCAATTATATAGTACATGTTGACTGAAGCAAGAACTAAAACCTGATTTTTCCCAAGGTTGTGGGTCTGAGAGAGGCACCAAGAGACTTGCATTGGGAAGATAGGATTACTGTATGTGAAGCAAACCTCAAATATTGAGATATTCCTGAAACATTCTGATTATCATTAGCAACTTGAGATTTTCATCATCTAAAATTATATTTAAGATTTGCCCCTCATGCAGAAAATTCTATGACATCTCCCTAAAATCCTATAGGAACATTTCAAATATCCTTACTAGCTTTTTCTAGGATATGTATTTAAAAAAGCACCATCTTTTTCTCATAGGAAGCTCTCAGCAGGGCTTTTAAAACTTCAACTCTAATTATTCCCTGGAACCTCCCACATAGTTACCAATCATCCCACCTAATAAAAGAGTAATATGCAAATTAACTATCACTCCGCTCAAGCCATGCCCACCAGCCACACCCACCAGCCAATCAGAGCAAGTATGCAAATTAGCCCCAACCAAGATGGCTGCAGCCACAGAGAGCAGTTGAGAGGCTTGGGTTTCCCTGGCAATGGAGGAAGCCAAGCTTTCCACACACCCTGGAAGGCCTAGCCCTCCACTCAAGGATACAAAGTTTCAATTGTAGAAGGTAAATAAATTTCAGATACCAGGGCCTCTGTTTGGGTTGCCAGAGAGCATGGCAGGCCTGCAAACCACCACAGGCCTCTCACTTAGGCCACCCCATGCCCCAAGGGAATCCCCACCCTGATCCAGGACATCCTTCAGGGCAAAACAACTGGCCCCCACCCATGCACCAGGCCTCTATCCTATTTAATAACAAAGTAATATGCAGATTAACCATCACTCCAACACATAAGATGGCTTCCCCCATCTAGTCAAAGATCCTACCCCCATGTGGACACAAGATGGCCACCACAAGATGGCCAGCAGGTAGGGCAGTTGGGAGGCACCAGGCCTGCAAGGAGGTCAGTTGGAGGCTATCAACACTGCAGGGGAGGGCAGTTAGGGGTGGCCAGGCCAACATAGGAGGGAAGTTGGGGCAAACAGGCTGGCAGGGGAGCAGTTAGACATCAATCAGGCTGGCATAGGAGTGGTTAGGGGGTGCTTGTAGTTTGTTGATTTATTGATGATAACCTTTCTGACAAATGTGGTTTTAATTTGCATTTCACTGATGATTAGGGATGTTGAGAATCTTTTCATATGTCTATCGCCCATCTGTATATCTTCTTTGGGGAAGTATCTATTCAGGTTTTCTGCCCGTTTTTAATTGGAATATTTGTTTTCTTGATGTTGGATTTTATAAATTATTTCTACATTTTGTATATTAACTCTGTATCTTTGACAAATATATTCTTCAATACAGTGGGTTATCTTTTAATTATGTTGATGGTTTTCTTTGCTATGCAAAAACTCTTTGGTTTGATATAGTCCCATTTGTTTATTTTTCTTTTGTTTCCCTTGCCAAAGGAGATATATCAGAAAATAATATTTCTATGGCAAATGTCCAATATTTTACTGCTTATGGTTTCTCCTAGGATTTTTATGGTTTCAAGTCCAACATTTAAGTCTTTAATCCATTTTGAGTTTATTCTTGTGTGTAGTGTAAGAAGGTGGTCTGGTTTCATTTTTTGCGCCCAATTTTTCCAACACCATTTGTTAAATAGACTATCATTGTTCAATTGTTATGTTTTTGCCTCTTTTGTCAAGTATTAATTGATTATAAAGATGTAGACTTATTTCTGTGCTCTCTCTTCTGTTACACTGGACTATATGTCTGTTTTATGCCCATACCATGCTGTTTTGAGTACTATGGCATTGCAGTATATTTTGGTATCAGGTAGAGTAATTCCACCAACTTTGTTCTTCTTTCTCAATAGGGCCTGGGATAGGGAGGGGGAAGAGATACTTGGATTTTGGTTTGTACCCTATTTAGGGTCTTTTGTGATTCCATATAAATTTTTGAAATATATGTTCTAGTTCTGTGAAATACACCATTGGTATCTTGATAGGAATTGTATTGAATCTGTAGATTGATCTGGGTAGTATGGACATTTTTATATGTCAGTTCTTCCTATCCATGAACACAGTATATGCATCCTCTTATTTATATCTTCCTCTAATTTTTTAGCCTTTTATAATTTTCTGAATTCAAGTCTTTTACAATCTTAGCTAAATTTATTCCGAGGTATTTTATTCTTTTTGAAGCAATTGCGAATTTGGGGTTGCTTTTATAGTTTCCCTTTCTGATAGTTTATTATTGGTTTATAAAAATGCAACTGGTTTCTGGGTTATTATTTTGTAACCTGTTATGTTACTGACTTCATTTATCAGATCAGTAGTTTTTTGGTGAAATTTTTATGGTTCTCTTTATACAATATTATGCCATTTGCAGATATGACAGTTTTACTCCTTCCTCTCCAATTTGGATGCCTTTTATTTTTTCTTCTTATCTGATTTCTGTGGATAAGACTTCCAGTACTATATTGAATAAGAGTAGTAAAAGTTTACATCCCTGTCTTTTTTCTGATTTTAACTGGAATGCTTGAATATTGAATACGCTGTTGGCTTTGGGTTTGTCATATATGGTTATGATTACATTGAGGTATGTTCTCTGTATTCTTACATTGCTGAGAGTTTTTACCATATATAGGTGCTAGATTTTATCAAATGCTTTTTCTGCATCTATTGATATACTCACAAGGTTGTTATCCTTCAGTTTGTTTATGTTGTACATCACATTTATTGTTCTGTTGATATTTTGCCAACCTTGAATACCAAGATAAATCCCACTTGATCATGGCATATGATCTTTTAAATGTATTGCTGGATTAAGTTTGATAATATTTTGTTGAGGATTTTAGCATCTATATTCATCAGGGATATTTCCTATCATCTTTATTCTTTGTGCTGTCTTTATCTAGTTTTTGAATTAGTATAATGTGGGCCTTGTAAAATGAGCATGAAAGTCTTCTCTCCTCTTGAATTTTTAGTATATTTTGACAAGGATAGGCACTAGGTCTTTGAATCTATGGTAAAATTCCCCTGAAAAGCCATCTAATGCTGGGATTTTGTTTGTTAGGAGTTATTTTTATTACTGTATTGTAGACATTTAGGGTCTTTTGGGAAGGCACATGGGCATTTCTTTAAATTGTTGCCAGCTGAACTCAGGGCAATAGGCAGAGCCACGCACTGGGAACATGCTTCCCCATTGAGGCTGGGCATGCTGTCAGTACCACTTACCTTTGCCAGGTATCAGCAGGGGTGGGTCTCGATATGTAAATCCAGTCAAGCACCAGGATTGCTCTGGCCTATTCAAGAATGCAAATAAGCTCCTTTGATTCTAAGTTTTTGGTGATACTTTCTGGTATTCGGGGGTATAAAATAAATGTGCTCTGAGGGCTCAGGGTCGTCCTCACTGCCTCTCCATCAGAGAGAATGGCGCCTCACTTGGCTCCCAGCTTTTAAATCTATTTCTGAGTCTTTGTTTTGTTTTTTTTTTCCTTTCATTTTTCAATCCCTGGCCACCTCCACTAAGAACCAGTTCGTTCATCTCTCTTTTCATGCTGGATGCCAAAAAGGGAGATTCCCACTGCATCTGCACCCCTTCCCCCCACAGTATCAGTTTCATGAGTTTTAATCTGCTGTTCAGATTCTCTGTTTCTTCCTGATTCTCCGATTCTTTTTTTAAAATAAATCTTTATTGCTCAGATTATTGCAATTGTTTCTCCTCCTTCTCCCCCATAGCTCCCTTCCACCTGATTTCCCCCCCCCCATCCTCTGCCCTTACCCCCCCCCACCATTGTCCTCATCCATAGGTTATACAATTTCAATCCAGTCTCTTTCTGCACCCCACACCCCTTTCACCCTGATAATTATCTATCCACTCCCCTTCTTTGTCCCCAATTCTATCACATTCACCAGTTTATTCTATTCCTCAGATTTTTAATTCACTCGATCTTCTTCCTCTTCTTAAGTAATACCTTTCAGCATTTCATATAATACTGGTTTGGTGGTGATGAACTCCTTTTAGCTTTTTCTTATCTGTGAAGCTCTTTATCTGCCCTTCAATTCTGAATGATAACTTTGCTGGATACAGTAATCTTGGTTGTAGGTTCTTGCTATTCATCACTTTGAATATTTCTTGCCACTCCCTTCTGACCTGCATGGTTTCTGTTGAGAAATCAGCTGATAGTCTTATGGGTGCTCCCTTATAGGTAACCAACTGCTTTTCTCTTGCTGCTTGTAAGATCTTCTTTTTGTCTTTTACCCTTGGCATATTGATGATGATGTGCCTCGGAGTATTTCTTTTTGGATTTCTATTGTTTGGGGTTCTGTAGGCTTCCTGTACTTGTAAGTCTATTTCTTTCACCAGGTGAGGGAAGTTTTCTGATATTATTTCTTTAAACATGTTTTCAGTATTTTGCACTCCCTCTTCTTCTGGCACCCCCATTATTCTAATGTTGGTGCGCTTGCAGTTGTCCCAGAGGCTCCTTACACTATCTTCAACTTTCTGGATCCTCTTTTCTTCTTCCTTCTCCAGCGGAGTGTCTTTTGGCTCTTTGACCTGATTCTTGTGTTCTTCCATTCTGCTGTTGGATCTCTGCATAATATTTTCCAATTTAGTCAGTTTATGTATACTTTTTAGTTGGGTCTCATGAAGTTTATCGAGCTTTTCTAGGATATTCTTGCATAACCTTAGAACCATAGTTCCGAACTCTATATCCTCCATCTCTTTTGTTTGAGATCTATTTCCTTGTCTCGGCATTATCACTATTTTTCAGAGTTAGTAGGATGGCTTTGTGTGTTTGGTGTCCTATATAGCACAGTGGGTCAGCTTCCTCAGTTACCTGAGGTAGACACTCTTGGTGCTCCCCTTTGTGGACTGCGTGCACAGCCTTGTTGTAGCTAAGTCTTTATTGTTGTGAATTGACCTTCAGGCCAATTGGATGGGGGTATCAGCTGTGTCTACTCTGGGATCACTTCTGTATTGGAGACAGTCTTATAGGATCAGACTTGAAAAACTGCAGAAGCCTCTGCTCAGCTTGGATGGGGCGGAGTCTCAGGGCTGAACTGACAGTCTTGGCTTCTGCCCTGCCCTTGTGCACTTGCCTGAGTTTCCGCCTGACCTCTGCCTTCTGTGGCTTCCCAGAGTTTCTGCCTGACCATCCCAGGTTCCCCAAGCAAGAGCGTGGGTGCTCCAGGGGCTCGCCTGGACTTGGGCTGGTCTCTGTAGTCTGGAGCTTCTGACTCCTTCCGCTACAGAGAGGCCGCCACCTTGTACAGAGAGGCAGCGGCAGCCTCCGCAGTCAGACCTGGAGCTTCTGATTCCTTCCGCTATGGAGAGGCCTCAGTCAGACCTCAGCGCGTTCTCATTCTCTCCCAGTCTCTGAGTTTCTGGGTGCCTTTCTCTACAGTCCAGACTCCACCCGTATGAGCCTGGGACCACAGAATTTCAGCTGGGGTTGGGTTCAGTACAGTCAGAAAGGGTTCCTTGTAATCGGGGAATTCCTCCCCTCCCGCCAGGCAGGCATTCAGCTGCCGCACTTCCTCTCTGCAGAGGAGCGTCTCCCTACCTCAGCGCTTTGCAGCTCCCAGTCCGATCCGTGAGCCTCTCTCTTTCTTTCTAGTTGTAGCTATTCCACTCCGCCAGCTTTCCTGAGGTCTTAGTGAAGTCCTTTTTGATTTTAGTTGTTTTTTTTAATTAAATTGTTGATGAGGCGGCAGCTTAGGAGACTGCTTAGGCCGCCATCTTGGTTCCGGTCTCCAATTCTTTCTGGTTAGTGTTAATAGGAAAGTTGTATGCTTATAGGAATTTATCCATTTCTTCCAGATTGTCTAATTTGTTGGCAGATAATTGTTCATAGTATTTTCTTGCAATATTTTGTATTTCTTTGGTGTTAGTTGTTACTTCTCTTATTTTTTTTTATTTTATTTATTTGTGCCCTCTCTCCTTATTTATTGGTGAGTGATGAGTCTGATTAAAGTTTGTCAATCTTGGCAATCGGGCCTTTCCAGGGCTGCACCAGCTGCTGCAGAGGCAGGGCTTTCCATTCAGGAAGCGGGTTTCAGAGGGTCCCGCAGGTGGCAGAACTTACTTGAGCCACGAAGGGAAAGACTTTGGGAAAGGCAAGTGGGTGTGACCAGGTGACTCTATCTTTTCCTCCCAGGAAATACCATGAGTTTGTGTTGTCTCAGAGTTTTCTGCTAAAATTCAAGAAACTATTTATCACCTTGGTGTAATTGATAACCATCTTACATGGAATAGGACTTGGTCTCCCCACACTTCTGAACCAATGAAAGGAAGATCGGACTCAAAATTGAAGCAAGTTGAAGAACGGGCATCCTGTTACGAAAGGAAGCCCTTGTCCTCAGTGTACAGGCCCAGGCTGTCAAAGCCAAAAGAGCCACCCTCTATTTGGAAACTGTTTCCTTGCCAAAGCTGCAAAGCTGCAAAGAGGATGTTGATGCATTTGCTTTGGAATTCCAAGTGGGTGATGGACAATGTATTTACCTTGTAACAAGCTGTATTCAACTTTGGTTTCATTATAAATCCCCAAAACAGCCCTTACACTGCTTTGAAGTCATTCCTGAAAATGCAAGCTCTATTTTGATCTGGAATTTAACAAACTTGCCAATCCTGCAGCTGATGGAAAAAGATGGTTGCATTATTCATTGAGCATGTTTGTAAAGCACTTCAAGAGTCATACAGAGTTAACTGTTCAGCTGAAGATGTTTTCAACTTAGATTCTAGCACTGACGAGAAATTTAGCCACCATTTAATATTTCAACTCCATGATGTGACATTTAAAGATAACATTAATGTCGGTAACTTTGTGAGAAAGATTTTGCAGCCTGCTTTTCATTTGATTGCCAGTGGAGATGGTGGAGGTGATAGTGGGATTCCAGAAACAATAGGCCAACCAATATCCCATTTCTCTGAACTACCAATTAAACAAAGAATTTCCTTCAGTGAAATGTTCACAGATAAGGAGATAGGAGAGAGCCGGGCATTGAATTCAAAGGCACCGGGGAGGCTGGGGTCTGAGGAGCGGAGCAGCCCTGACCTTTTCTTCTTAGTTGTGAAGGATCCTGCATGGGAAAAAGTGCCTTTTCGTAGATCTAGGAGTTTATACAAGAAATAGAAACTTCCAGCTGTATAAGTCATCAAAACACAGCAAAGTAGTTTTGCTTCATGATGATATACCATCACACACTTCGAAACCAGTTAAAGACATGTTAAAAGTGCTGTCTGTGGGGTCCAGGGAGCTATTGGGACCGGGCAGGTGGCATGGACAGAGCCTGACGTTGCCTGCAGGCTCCATAGGCAGGGGTGGCAGGGTCTCCAGGATCACTGGCTGCCCTGGGCCACCTGAGAACACCAGTGGAGCAGGCCAGGCTTGAACACTGTAATGAAAATATGAATTTCAAGAGAAACATCAAAAGGACTTTATTCAAAATAATGTCCATTGCTAGCTACACATTTTCCCCATCTTCTAGGTAATTTGTGGATACCATCCCAATAGAACTTTTCTTATTTTGAGTCAAACCATTCCAAATTTTTCACTTCTTGGTACATTTTGAAGTGCTGCTCAGAACGTGCATGTGCCATCCATCGGAACAAGTGGTAATATGGAGAAAAGTCTGGTTAATACTTCCCAGGCAAGAACTTTTAATGGGTCAAATCCATACCACCCCCCACACTCTGACACAGATGGAACTGCCAAAATGTTCATCTCTAAGTTTCTCTTGGTGCTGCTGTTAAGATTCTCTCTTTGTCTTTAACCTTTGGCATTTTGATTATGATGTGTCCTGATGTAGACCTCTTTGGGTTCAACTTGTTTGGGACTCTCTGCAGTTATTGCGCTTGTATGTCCACTTCCTTCACCATATCATGGAAGCTTTCTGTCTATTTTTTTATATAGGTTTTTACTTCCTTCCTCTGTCTTCTCCTTGAGGCACCCCATGATGTGAAAGTTAATCACATCATGACCATTTGAAATTGTCCTAGCACATCTTAAACTCTCTTCATTTAAATTTATTTTATTTTTGCAGTTCTGATTGTTTTCTGCTTCTTTATATTTCAAATAGTTGGTTTGACTCTTGTCTTCATCTACTCTACTGATGATTCCATGTAATTCTTCATTTTAATAAATGTATTCTTCATTTCTGACATTTTGTTGTTGTTGTTGTTTTAGCTTTGCACATCCTTTTTTATGCTATTGAATTTCTCACTACATTCTTTGAACATTCCTAAAACAATTGCTTTTAACTCTGAATCTGCTTACCTCTCTTTCATATATTTCTTTTTTTTCCTGAAGATTTCTCCTGTTCTTTCATTCAGTATCTCTTTCTTTGTCTTCTTATTTTGGCTGTTTTCCTGTGGGTGTTTCCATGTATTATATATTGGTATAGTGGCCTAATGTAGTAGGTTTCCTATAGGACCTAGTGGTGCAGCCTCCTCAGTCACTGAGCTGGTGTGCACCCTATGTGTGGGCTGTGTGCACTGTTCTGTTGTAGTTGAGTCTTGTTTGTTTGCAAGTCACTGGGAGGGACTTACCCCCAGGCCAACTGGCTGTGAGGATGGCTGCAACTATAGCTTAGGATCTGCTGGGCAGGGCCGATCCCATAGAGCAGGACCTGCTTCACTGAGGGTTTGGTGCCTGCCAAGTCTTCCCGTTGAGTGTGTTGCTTGTGGAGGTGGTTGGGTTGTAATCTGGCAAGGTCTGAAGCTCACCACCATGTTCTCTGGTTCTGGGGCCTCCCGGGAGGTACAAGGTGAACCAGTGCCTATGCCCTGCCCAGGAGAGGCCAAGCTCTAAACTGAGGCTGACTGTTGCTACAACTAGGCCTGAGCCCACGTAGCAAGATGTATGGGGCTTGGTAGGCCAGATGCTACATGTTTGAGAAATTTTGAAATGTTTTAAGTATGAGTCAAGACAGCGCATTTGTATGCAAAAGTCTCTAGAAACACCTTGGCTGCTCCCGCGAGTTTGGTAGGCTGGGTGCCAGGGAATCACATGGAGCAAACAATGTTAGCCAGGTTGTCTCTGTTATGGGCTCACCTGCAGGCTCTGTGTAGGGAGGGCTCAACAAAGGAACAATGGCCTTTGCCAGCACTTTTTGTTTTTATCTGACAGAAAGTTGCCCCTCCAGCTTTGCCCTGATGCCAGACAACTCAGTTTCTCCTTGTGTGTGCCTGGAGTCCCAGTGCTGGGTCTCAGAGTGAGTGAGTCTGAGTAAGTCTGTGCATGGGCCTTTAAGAGAAACTGCCTGTGACTCCAGCAGCTCTCTTTGTTACTCAGCCACAATCCCTGCTGGTTTTCACAGCCAGAGGTTTGGAGACTTCTCTTCCTGATACTGTAACCCTGAGCTGGCAGGCCTGATGTGAGGCTGGGACCTCTCATTTCTTAGGGGAGACCACTGCAGGCAAGATATCCCTCTTGATTTTTACTCATCACACATGGGTGTGGGACTAGCCCATTTTGGGTCTTCACCCCTCCTAAGAGTGTCAGTGTGGCTTCTTCTGTACAACCTTAGTGATAGAACTTCTGTTCAGCTAGGTTTCAGGCAGTTTAGTTGTAATTTTGATGTAGTTGTTGGAGGTTTTAAGTATGGTGATTACCTATGCTGCCATCTTGACTGGAATTCTTCAAAACATTCCTTAAATGCACACTTGTAGTATCTTATATTTTAAGCTTCCAAGAACATAAACAAATACAGACACAATTTTGAATCATACTTTAAATAGCTTTCTCTGTATGACAATCCATACAAGAGTATTTAGTTATAAAGTTTATGTTCATCTATACTGATTTTAATGAGTTCCTCATTTTCGTTGTATCTTTAGCACTATCTCTTTCTTCTAACACTTCTATTTTAACAGACCAGGAGATGGAAGCCATGTGTCAGGTACCATAGTAATTCTATATAATAAAAGCCTAATATCCAATCATTCAAATGGCAGACCAACTAGGGTAATAACCAGTCATTATGATGTGCATGGACCACCAGGAGGCAGATGCTCAAAGCAGGAGCTGCCCCCTGGTGGTCAGTGCACTCCCTCAGGGGGAGCGCCACTTAGTAAGAGCCAGGCTCCTGGCTGGCCAGTGCAGCAGTGGTGGCAGGAGCCTCTCCCACCTTTGTGACAGCACTAATGAGCATTGAGTGGATGGGTGGTAAGGAGCAAGGAGTCCTGGACTGCAAGAGGGTGCAGGCCAGGCTGAGGATAACCCCCCATGCCAGTTCACACGTTTCGTGCATTAGCAGGCCTGATGTGTACATTGATTTTAGTTGTATGGTGTCAGATGGGTACTAGATTTATTGGGTGATCATTTCATAAGTTATGCAAGTGTTTAATAATGTGGTTGTACACCTGAAACAAACATAATATTGTACATCAACTATAATTTACACTTTTTAAATTAAGAAAAACAAAATAGGATCTTTGTAATAGCTTTATTAAGATGTAATTCATATATCCTATATTACATCCCTAAAGTATACAATTTTTAACAAGTTTTTTCTCTTGTCTTGTGTTCCAAAGATTAATGTGGCAACACATCTCATCCTCAAATTCATTATGACACGACAGTAACCAAGCTAGTAATTTCACCTCCATCTGCCTGACTCCTAGGTTCTAATATCAGAAGGGAAAGAGGGCAGTCATTTGCCACCTATCCCACCATAGCTCCAGCAAGAAATATGAATACACAACAATTACAGAAATGTTTCTGCTTCCTTGATTTTATAATGATGTATATTGTCCAAAACAATCCCACTATAAAGAGCAGAAAGTCACATTTTAGAAAAATTATAATGAAGCCAATATGAACCAAAGCACAACAAATACAAGTATATATTGTTCATTCAACACTAATTTATTGATAAGCTACCATTAAATTATATCTGAGATTATAGAATGGAAAATAATATTGCATTCTCTTTCTGAGATCAATTTGATAAACATATTCAAAGTACACACATACACATTTTTAAACTTAATACATTTCAGTAACTGTTGATACTTTTAAGTTAAATTTTGATATCATTCTTATTTTAAATGATATAGAAATAAATGTAGTATAAAATGTAATAAAATCAAGTACATTTTCCATTTAAAACATTGCAGTTCATTACCCAACTGTGACTAGATTAATGTGCATAAGGAAATACACTGGACAGTTTGTAAATATTGTATTTCACTACAAAAATAAATGAGGGAAAATTTATTGACCAAGGAGCTAAAAAAGTTAAGAAAATATCTGTATCCTTCAAAAGATAAAATGACTATGGGACAATTGTCTAAGTGAGCAAAGTGAAGTGAGGTCATGGGCAATTACATAGAGCAATATAAAAACAAGTTGATTAGACTCATCTCTGCTTATGAGAAACTAGCATAACTACTGTGATAGTTTGAATAGAGTTAAAATTCCAAGGAGAAAGGCACTGCCTTGGTGATATAAACATGAGGCCTGTGTTTAGTCAGGAAGATATCCGACTCAACATTCTGTTGAGACACATTATCCTGTCTACCATGTAAAAAGTTAAAGTCTTAGGAACAGTAACTACTTTAGCTTTCATGTATTTGTATAAAGACTGGCTAAATTACTATTGAATACATTTGAGAATTGAAAAAACTTAAATGAATCATTAGAATTCTAATATTTCATTAAAGTGTCACAAATAGACCAACAGTCTAAAATCAATCAATGTAAAGCTGAGTCTCCTTATTTAACACAGATTTAAAGAGCAATGATTGAGTAACTGTCATGCCATGAATTGTATTAGAAACAGAAATACTGAAAAAAATTTAAACATAAAAATATCTTGAAACCAGATAAATTTTATCTGTTAAAAATTTTCCTGGAATAAGTTTTCAGTTATTAGTAAAATATTTAATGTACAATAAAATCTAACTAGTCCCCGGAGGGGTGGCTCAGTTGGTTAGAGCATCATCCCATGCACCTAAAGGCTGCAGCTTCCATCTCCAGCAGGGCACATAACTAGGTTGCTGTTTCAATCAATTGTTGGGAAGCAACTGATTCATGTTTCTCTCTCACATCTCTCTTTCTCTCTTTTTCAAAAACAATGACAACAAAAATATTCTTGGATGAGGATTAATGAAAAATAAATAAAATCTTCCTAGTGATATTTCTGTCCTAATTTTACCTTTTGTATTTTATAATATCATTAAATAAAATTGAAATTATTTTTAATATATAGAATAAACATCCTATAATTAAACTAGAATGTAAATACTAAAGACAAAAATCATCAAAACAGACACATAATCATTTATACCACTGCTAGATGCCCAGTGCATGAAATTCATGCATGGGGGTGTGTGTCCCTCAGCCCAGCCTACACCCTCTCCAATCTTGGACCTATTGAGGGATATCTGACTCCCGTTTTAGGCCCTACCAGGACCAGGCCTAAACGGGCAGTCAGACATCCCTCTCACAATCCAGGACTGCTGGCTCCCAACCGCTTACCTGCCTGCCTTCCTGATTGCCCCTAACCACTTCTGCCTGCCAGCCTGATCGCCCCCTAACCATTCCCCTGCCAACCTGTTTGCCCCTATCTGCCCTCCCCTGCAGGCCTGGTCACCCCTAACTGCCATCCCCTGCAGGCCTGGTTCCTCCCAACTGCCCTCCCCTGCTGGACACCTTGTAGTAGCCATCTTCTGTCCACACGGGGGCAGGATCTTTGAACACGTGGGGGCAGCCATCTTGTGTGTTGGAGTGATGGTCAATTTGCATATTACTCTTTTATTAGATTGGAAATGGAATCAATTGGGCAAAGCAAACCTTCATGTTATGGTGAGAGAAGCAACACATCTAAATATTTTAAAAGTAGAGAAAACTGAAAGCACTGATTAGTGATACTTTGTTATAATTATTGTGCTTAAAGTTGGAAAAAACAAGGTATGAACAGTCTAAAATGTTAAAACCTTACCAATAAAGGGGATTGAAAAAATTCAATATTAAGGCATTTTCAACATTTTACTCTCCAGAATCACAGTTTAAGAATCTGTAGAAATGTGTTGTTTTATAATGGCCCATCCCAGACCTCACCCCATTCTTTCATTTTAGACAGCATGTTAGCACCTCTCAAAGTATTACTTTATGTTCTCCTCATGGTGATAATTAAATTCCCAGCAGCTCCAGAAGACACCTTCTGTCTGTAAGTCTCAGGATTCTGTAAGCAACAGCTGTATGTATAACAAGTCTTTCCAGGGATTCTGCAGGGATTTGTGACTGATCTCTGTATCTAGATAGAGTGGCACCTTTTTACTCTCTATTAAGACTAGCATGATTTGGTGAACCAATACTCCACAAGAAAACTAGTTATTCATAACTTGGAACCAATATTAAGTGTAAACATTTTTTTTCAAATTATTTAGAAATACTAAAAACAAAAACACTTTCTCTCCAAAAGATTAAAGAAATTTTTTTCATAAATATCTCCTCTTGTATTGCTTCTGCAGCTACACACTCTTTCATCATCTTCTGAAATGAAATGTTATCTGATTTTCCTGGTAAGAACCAACAAGAACATTTTAGGTTTGCCTCATGCTTACCAATTTACAGGAATATTTGCCATTTATTTTCCTTTTGTACCCAGTAGTCCAGTTCACAACTTTAAATCACTTAGATCATATTTGCCCAAAAGGTGGTCTAAAAATTCTCAGCTTTGCTCTTCTATGATGTGTTCTGATGAAGCCAAATGGAAAAACAAGGTTGACGCCTCATTTAGCCCAGTCCTTAAGGCCATAAAAGCACCATCAAAACCATAAAGCAACAGGCACTGATTGAAATAGGTATTTTAGTGAGTGACAGCATCATGGTGAAGTGAGACCTCCTTTGTATGTGTCCTGAAATCTGCAACTAGTCGGACATCCAGAACCCAACAAAGGTTCCTGTGCACCACACACTGAAAAGTCCATGGGCCAGTACTTCCAAAGGTGGGCGTATTGGAATGTGTAGGAGAGGCAGCGTGAGACAACAGGGGACACAGGGACAGACCCATCACTGCAGCACGGCTGAACCTACAGGCCCAGCAAACACAGAAGCAGTGGCTGAGTCAGGGTGCAGCTCCCACACCACAAACCAGTGCAGGGCCACTGCCAGCATTCCTAACTCTCCCACTCCCCAGTTCAGATCCCTCCCCAGTTGCAGCTGTGCTCACCCCATCACAGATCAGCAGCAGCAGCAGCAGCAGCAGCAGAAGCAGAAGCAGCAAAACAAAGTGTCCAGCCTCCAGGCCACATTTTCTTCTTGCCAGTGGCCAATGGGAATGAGGTAGCAGCTCAAAATGCTCGCACACTTTATTCCCTTCAACTGGCCACATCCCCTGCCACGGGGGTGGTGCCCTGAGACCCAGGCAACCTGGATCCGGCACCAGAACCCACTACCCTGGTCACCCCATGTCCACACTCCTGTCCAAGGCAAAGCCTCCTACACCTTTACTCACAACCATTCACCTTCCCAAGCTTCAGTAGTACAGGTAAGAGAAAACAAAAACTGTGCTACACTACCATCTACTGGATAACAAAAGAAAGACCTCAAATTATCACCCTGCTGAATTGTGGAAAGAAAAATGTTCCTAAATAAGAAAAGTGTTCACCACTTCAAATGTGCCAGCAGAGGAACAACCCATCAAGCAGCATGGACCACCAAGGTAACAATTACACAGGAAGACAATGGAAATTCTCCCGAAAGGAACTCAAAATAATGGATGATTGTGATATGAAGGAGAGAGAAATCACAACAGCAGTCATGAAGAAACTCAATGAGATACAAGAAGGCAGTTCAATGAGCTCAGGATTAAAATTAATGAAGAAATAAGTACTTTACCAAAGAGATGAAAATTATAAAAAGAAGCAAACTAATTATGGAACTAAAAAGCTCAATGAATGAGATAATGAATGGATATATTAATAACTGATACACAGTGAAAACTAGTTGCTATGTGAAGAGGGCCTGACACTGCCATCTTAGTTATCAGTCATTCAAGGGCTGGCAAGATAGAGACATAAGTGAACTTCATTTTAAAATTCAAATGTATAAAATAAAAATTCAAATATTTCCTTTATTTCACTATTTAGAAAGTGTGCAACTGCTCAGCAAGACATTTTAGAAAATGTACAACTGCTCAACAAGACATTTTTATAAAAACTAAAATAAAAATGCTGTAAAGTAAAATAGCAATTAAGAATGTTCTCTACATAAGAAGATGACAAAATTTTTCACATAAAAACAGAAATTGATCAGTTTAGTATTACAAGTTTATTTAATTCATAAGAACAGATTCTCAGAGTAGGAATCACCAAGTTTTCTATTGCATGCAGAACTGGCCTCATATTAGTAGTGCTCAGTCATCTGTTTTGTTGTTTCGACAAGAAGGAGAACTTGGGTGCTGACCTCTGCTAGCTGCTTCTGAGCCCTGTGAATATTGTAAACAAGATGCTTATTTTATTTTTCCCTAAGTGACTTGCATTTTTTAAAGTAGCCACAATAGTAAATGGAATTTCCCATTAAATAACATTTTTAGCAATGAAAATGTGTCAGAAAAGAGCTACTCTCTTCAAGTATACGCTCAAAAAAGTACTTACATTTCAGGCAGTGGGGTCCCAGAAGGGGTCCCAGCTAAATAACCCAAAGTAGGGAGGCTAGCAGAGATGTTTCCAGGCAGCAGTAGGAAGATGGGTTACCAGCTAAGTAACCCAAAGTAGGAGGCTACCAGTGATGCAGACGGCTTATCAGGTAATGCTGCCTCTGGAAGGGCTGTACTTATAAGACCCTTGAAGATGCTCTTGGACACATTTAGTAGCCACTTTAGAGATTAAAAAAAAAAAAACCTTCAAAGACATTGCCAAGCATTTGCCTTTTCCACCCTGTACAATACACTCATTACCTTGGAGACAGTAATCATTTAACACCAAGGCATAATTTAGAGCAACAGCCTCTAAGGGAGAACAAGATGGCCTGGCTGGTGATCAAATGACCGAAAAAAGCTCAAGAGGCCATTGCTTATAGCACTGCTACCAAGGCGTTGGAGGTGGGATCTGCCCTTTCTGTCTTCCCACACCCTCCTTCTGCAGATCACGTCATTTTTAGCCACTTTGCCAATTATACTGCCCCTCACCCCTATGTTAATCTTTCCCTATTTAATATTTTTGGCTCTATGTAGGGTAGAAAAACTATAAAGGTTAGTTTGTCTAAAGGTGCTCTCTAGTGATAGTTACAAAGGTCACAATCAAGAGCGTAAATTTATTAAGTACCAGATTGTATTGGAATAACTTAACCCATTGTATTTAAGCTATCCTAAATGTTTCTATTTAGAAGAATTCTGACAAGCGAGTTTAAAATAATACTGATAAACTTTAAGACATTCAACTTAAAGATCAGGTTAACTACATGAAAATATTAAGGGGGTGGGGGGACTAAAGGCACCTAAAACAAAAAAAGGAGGAGAGATAAAACTATCCTGAAAGAACATTTGAAAGTAAATTTATTTACTAATATCATTTGCCAAAGTTATACTATTTAGTTAGCTTCCACACCCCACTAATCTCATGAACCTGGCACAATAGTAATTATGTTTTAAGTTCAGAGGCTAATTAATGAGTTAAATTTATTTTCTCAGATTCTGCATTTGACTTATAAAACTTATTTCTTTTTCAATAATTTTCTGGGTTCCAATTCTTCTTGGTAGAGTTGCACATATTTTTCCTATTCTCTTTTTGCTGTCATCTTGAGAAGTTTGCAAAAAGAGAAGTTCTAAGTTCCAAATGACTTCTTATTGAAGCATTATGCATAAATATTAACTGATCTGAGGTTTCTTGAGATGTTCTTTGTTTCTACAGCAAATAAAAAGGGTACATATTTAAATTAAGTATAACCTGAACAGTTATAATTCTTTTCTTTAGTTTTGAGTCAGTGACTCAGATCAGTTTAAGTGTGAAAAAAGGTGACATTTAAAATATTTATCATCAATGTCCACTGAATTAAATTTGAGTTATAAAACTAATTATTCTTCAACTAGTACTAATGTAATCTGATAATTCAAAGAAATAATAGAATCAGTTTAAACATTTTAAAGTAGAAGGATATAACTTATTTCAAGAGTATGGAACAATTTTTAAATCACATTTCCCCCTTTTCTTTCAAATAGTCTTGCTTAAAATCAACTGATCTTAAAAATAAAATGATCCTTTACTAAGAATCATTTGGAAAGATCAATTCAGTGATAATAATGATGGAAACTGAAATACTAAAAAGGAAAAACAAATGCCACCTTCCTTCCAGAAATCTGTAAAATAAATTACCATTAAAGAAACTAGAGGAAAAGCAAAAACACTGTTTATCCAAAATGTAATTTGCAGTAAAGTGAATTAATGCACATTAAATCAATAAACTAACCTGTAAAAATGAATTAAGTTGTGTCACTTTGTATTCTACATCCTTTGTAGTTTCTTCAATCTTTAGTTTATACTTTTCTCCCACACAGCCTTCTGCCATATGCATTTTCCTATCTGTTCTGAGGTTTACTGCTCTTTGTTCCCACTTCTCTGCTGTATTCTTTAGTTCTTCACATTCCTTTAGAAGTGCTTTCATTGCTAACTGCTGTTGAGGTATCTTTTCTTCATCCAGATGTATACATTTTGAAGATGAAGGTTGCAGTTGTGCTATAAGCTCATCATTCTGCTTGAATAAAAGAATATAGTTTAGTTATGAAGGTATGAACACCAGTGTGAAATTTTGAAATGAGTTCAGTTGCAATAAAATGTTATCTGTACAGTGGTAGAATCTTCGAATGTGGAATCTTGAATTACTCAGAATCAAAACCAAAGTTAAAACGACCAGGAGTCACAAAAATGTATGTACTGTTGTCGTTTTTGCCATACAACCTCTGCACTTGACTTTATTATACCCCTTTACCTATGATTGTTTCATGATTTTCCTCCACAAAATGACTACACGTTGCCCTTAGTAGACAGTCTCTTATCTCTTCCCCCATCTTAACTCTTCATAATCTTTTAAAAAGTTTCAGAGATATCATATTGTGGTATTCTGAACTGTCACCAAATGCTTCCCAAGATAAGACTTTTGAAATGAGACTAATTAATTGATCTTATGATTATGGATTCTAATGCCATAGGCCTTTTACGGAACCAGAGACATTTTATGCTAATTTGAATTGCATTCCAAGAAGAAATGATTCCCTGGATTACAGAGAAATTAAAAAAACTCTTACTGTCAAAGTTTAGCAACATAAGCCCTACATTTTTTTAGAACCAAAAAAGTGGGGGTGGGAGGCTTACTTCAATAATGCTATCTTAAAATTCTTTGTTACTTCCCACAAAGTAAGGGAACATACTAAACAAAACATCATCATTAATAACAAGCTTGCTGGAATGTCAGTGATAATGGTGACTGCTGTGTGACTGCTATGTCTGGGTGCCATCTGAGTCTCTCCCTGGAGAAGCTCACCCTGAGAACCCGCCACCCTGTTGTGAAGAAGGAAGGAGACCAGACCACGAGGTCAGTCCTCGTACAGATGTGTTGCTGAGACTGCCCCAGCGAGCATCCAGTGAAAAGCCTGTGAAAAGCCTGTGGTACCTGACAAACCCTTGAATGAAAAGCCTTTAGATGATTCCACTTCCCAGCTTCAGGTCATCCCAGCTGGTGGCAAGTGGAAAAGAAATGAGCTGTCCTCACTGCAGTTTTGTGAACAAGTAAATGCTGCTTTAAAACATAAGGTTTGGAGGTGGTTTTAAGCAGCAATAAGTAACTGGCACAGATACTGACATTAAGAATAGAGTGCTTGCCTTAGCTGGTTTGGCTCAATGGATAGACCATCAGCCCAGGTTCGATTCAGGCCAAGGGCACATGACTGGGTTGCAGGCTTGATCCCCAGTAGCGGGTATGCAAGAGGCAGTCAATCAATTCTTTCTCATCATTGATGTTTCTATCTCTCTCTCCCTCTTCCTCTCTGAAATCAATAAAGTATATTTACAAAAACAAAAGAGGCTGGGGCCCGGGGCCGCCATGGGGAAGGTGAATGTGTCTAAGTTGCGGTACATGAGCTGGGATGGCTTCAGGGTCCTGACTGCGGTTGAAATGGGCATGAAGAACCATGAAATAGTCTTCTGAAGTTTGGTTGCTTCTATAGCCAACCTTAAACATGGTGGTTGTAAAAAAGTTTTAAGAGAATTAGTGAAACATAAACTTATAGCTTGGGAGCATACCAAAACTGTCCAGAGCTATCGGTTAACAAATGCAGGCTATGATTACCTAGCTTTGAAAACACTTTCTTCTAGACAGGTAGTTGAGTCTGTTGGACTCCAGATGGGTGTTGGCAAAGAACCAGATATTTATATTGTTGTAAATGAGGAAGGCCAGCAAATATTCACTAAAGCTTCACAGACTGGGAAGAACCTCCTTTCAAAATCTGAAAAACAAGTGTGATTACCATAAACACAGGCATAATATGTCCTGGCTTTATTTACCTCCTTTCTCTGCCATGAAAGGATTTGCCTATATGAAGGCATTGCATGAGGGGGAATTTCCAGTTCCGAAGCCAATCCTAACTAATAAAAGAGTAATATGCAAATTGACCATACTTCCACTATACCCACCAGACAATCAGGAGCAAATATGCAAATAAATCCAACCAAGATGGCTGCAGCCATAGAGAGCAGGAGGGAGACTTGGGTTTCCCTGGCAATGGAAGAAGCCTAGTTTCCACCTGCCCTTGCTGGCCCAGGGCTTCACTCCAGGCTACAGAATTTCAATTATAGAAGATACATAAATTCCAACAGAAATGGCTGCCGGTCACTGAGCAAGCAGGAGGCTTGGCTCCACTCCAGGCTACAAAGTTTCAATTGTGGAAAATGTATAAATCCCAGACACCAGATACCAGAGCCTCTGCTTGGGTCACCAGGGGGTGTGGTCAGCCTGCAAACCACCGCAGGCCCTTTGCCCAGGCCGCCAACACCTCAAGGGAACCTCCACCCTCACCCAGGACACCCTTCAGGGCAAACAAGTTGGCCCCCACCCATGCACCTGGCCTCTCTATCCCATCTAATAAAAGAGTAATATGCAGATTGACCATCACTCCAACATACAAGATGGCTGCTCCCACGTGGACAGAAGATGCCCACCACAAGATGGCCAACAGGGAAGGGCAGTTGGGAGGGACAGGGCATACAAGGGAGGGCAGGTGTGGGCAATTAAGCCTGCAGGGAAGGGCATTTAGGGGTGACCAGGCTGGCAGAGGAGGGAAGTTGGGGGAGGCAGGCCTGCAGGGGAGGACAGTTGGGGGCAATCAGGCTGGCAGGGGAGCAGTTAGTTGTCGATCAGGCTGGCAGGAGAGTAAGGATTGACCAGGCTGGCAGGCAGAAGCAGTTAGAAGCAATCAGGAATGCAGGCAGGCAAGCAGTTGGGAGCTAGCAGTCCTGGATTGTGAGAGGGATATCTGACTGCCTTATTAGGGATAGGACCTAAATAGGCAGTCAGACATCCCTTTAGGTGTTTCAGATTGGAGAGGGTAATGATTGACTGAGGGACACTCCCTTACCCTGTGGACGACTTTACTGCACTGAGACTCCCTTCAAGGTAAACCAGCTGATTGACCATCACTCCAACACACAATAGCTATCCCCATGTGGTCAAAGATCCTGCCCCCATGTGGACACAAGATGGCCAGCAGGGGAGGGGAGTTGGGAGGTACCAGGCCTGCAAGGAAGGGCAGTTGGAGGTGATCAACCCTGCAGGGTAGAGTAGTTAGGGGTGACCAGGCTGGCAGAGGAGGGAAGTTGGAGGCAAACAGGCTGGCAGGGAAGCAGTTAGACATCAATCAGGCTGGCAAGGGAGTGGTTAGGGGGTGATCAGGCTGGCAGGTAGAAGTGATTAGGGGCAATCAGGAAGGCAGGCAGGCAAGCAGTTGGGAGTCAGAAGTTCTGGATTGTGAGAAGAATGTCCGGCTCCCAATAGGCAGGATGGTCAGAGAGGTCAAGGAGGATGTGCCACGGACTCTAAGAGTATGAAGATGAATGCCCTCATCTGATTGCCTTGTCATCATTAAACAAAGAATTCAGGCCTTTCAGAGATGAGGAAAATATGGAAGATATTAATCTATCTAGAACAAGAACTCTGAGTGTTACTTCTGTGGACAGTGTTTTAAGCTGTTCAACAATTCCTCTGGAATTGGTGAAACAGAAGGTGAAAGGTCAGTTGACAAAACAGCAAAAATCAGTTGTCAGATGTCGATTGCAAAAAGGGGAAGCAAATATATTGCCAAGCAACAGAGAGAAAATATGCAAAATATCAAGTCAAGCTTGGAAGCAGCTAGCTTTGGGGGAGAGTAATATATATATATTTTTTTTTAATAAATCTTTATTGTTCATATTATTACAAATGTTCCTCATCCCCCCCCCATTGCTCCCCTACACCAAGTTTCCATTCAATTCTCTGCCCTTTCCCCATCCCCCATTATCCTCATCCATAGGTGCAGTTTATGTTCAGTCTCTTCCTGCCCCACCCCTCTCCCCATTTCCCCAAGAATCATCAGTCCACTCCCCTTCCATACCTCTGATTCTATTATATTCACCAGTTAATATTGTTCATCATGATTTTTACTTCCCTTGGTTTTTAGACTCACTTGTTGATAGTTACGTGTTTGTTCATAATTTTTATCTTTATTTTCTTCCTCTTCCTAAAGAACCCCTTTTAGCAATTCATATAATTCTGGCTTGGCAGTGATGAATTCCTTTAGCTTAAATTTATTCGTGAAGCTCTTTATCTGGCCCTCGATTCTGAGTGATAACTTTGCTGGGTAGAGTATTTTTGGCTGTAGGTTCTTGTTGTTCATCACCTTGAATATTTCTTGCCATTCCCGTCTGGCCTGCATGGTTTCTGTTGAGAAATCAGCTGACAGTCGTATGGGTGCCCCTTTATAGGTAACTACCTGCTTTTGTCTTGCTGATTTTAATATTCTCTCTTTGTCTTTAGCTCTTGGAATTTTAATTATGATGTGTCTTGGTGTGGTTCTTTTTGGATTCCTTTTGTTTGGGGTTCTGTGTGCTTCCTGGACGTGTAAGTCTATTTCTTTCACCAGGTGGGGGAAGTTTTCTGTCACTATTTCTTTCAATATGTTTTCGGTATCTTGCTCTCTGTCATCTTCTGGGATGCCCATAATTCTGATGTTGGTTCGCTTGAAGTTGTCCCAGAGGTTTCTTACATTATCTTCAACTTTCTGGATTCTCTTGTCTTCTTGCTTCTGTGGAGGAGTGTCCTCTGGCTCTTTGTGTTCCAAATCTTGGACTTGATTCTTGCAATCTTCCAATCTGTTTTTAGGACTCTGTATAATATTATTTATTTCTGAGATTGTATTCTTTATTTCTAGTTGACCCTTCATTATTTCTTGTTGATCCCTTATCATATCCTCATAGGTCTCATTTATTTTATCGGCCTTTTCTAAGAGATTGTTGAACAACCTTATAAGCGTGGCTTTGAATTCTATATCCAGTCGCTTTTTGTCCTCCATTTCTTTCGTTTGTGATCTGTTTCCTCGTTTCGGCATTTTCGCTGCTTCCCTGAGTTGGTAGGTTGGGAGGATCAGCTGTGTCTATGCCAGGAGACAACCTTATTCCACTAGACTTGGAAACCTGCAAAAGCCTCTCTGAGTTCAGCTTGGATGGGGCAGGGTTTCAGGGTGGAGCCTACAGCCTTGGCTTCTGGTTAGCCCCGCCCTCTGAGGTTCCTGAGTCTCAGTGTACCTCAGGGTCCTTTGGTACTCGCTGTAAGCACCTCTGAGAGAAAGGCACTCTAGAGTTTCGCCCACTACCAGACAGTGTAGTCTCTCCCCCAACAAGCCCACAACTGGGGTTCAGAGCAGTTGGAAGTGGGGTTAAGAACAGTCCGGAGCTTATGTCTCCTTCCCGCCAGGGCGATCTCGCGGCCCAAACAACAGTCTGTCCTCTGTACGCACAATGTGCACGACTCAAGGGCTCTGCTTTTCGCCGTTCCCCTGAGCTTCTGTCTTACAGCCCAGATTCCCTCTGTATGAGGCTGGAGCTCGAGGGTCTTGCCCAGGACTGGGGTTCAGTGCAGTCAGAACTGGGGCTCAGCACAGTCCTGAGCTTTTGAGTTCTTCCCGCTGGGGCAATTCAGCAGCTCAGGGAACAGTCCCTCCTCTGCGCCAATGTGCGCGACTCAGGGGCTCTGCCTTTTCACCGCTCAGCTGAGCTTCCGCCTTACAGCCCAGATTCCCTCTGTATGAGCCTGGGACCCCCGGGGTCTCACCCAGAACTGGGGTTCAGTGCAGTCGGAGTTGGGGTTCAGCACGGTCCGGAGCTTTTATCTCCTTCCCGCTGGGGAACGCCAGCCAGGCACTCAGCCGCCCCTCCTCTCCCGCTCTGTCCTCTCCCGTGCTCGCGCACCGTGTCTCCGTACCTTAGGCTTTTACAGCTCCTCTGGTTTTCCTTCTGGTTTTCTCTTTCCTTCTAGTTGTAGAATTCCCAGTCAGTCAACTTTCCTGTAGTTCTGGATAGTGTCCCCTCTATATTTTAGTTGTATTTTTTGAAATTGTTGAGTGCGGCTGCAGTTAGGCTTTTACCTCTGCTGCCATCTTGTTGTCGAGAGTAATATATTTAAGATCTTAAATATTTTTCAAGAATTTACTGTGACCCCTTTTTAAGCCACCTTTAGTCTTATTTGGACCAATGTAGATACATAATTAAACAAACTCTCTTCCCTGTATAAATATGACTCGTTCAATACATGTTTTCTAAAGAATAATTATGGTAATACAATTTTCCAAATAATTTTGATGACCGGTACATTTGCTAAAGTTTATTTTTATAATAATTTTGAATAGGAATATTTGGGTATATTTTAAAATCTAAATGGCATTTCTGTTTGTTTGTTTGTTTGTTTGTTTTCTCTACCAAAAATAGGTAGATTGCTTGCTTTCAGATCATAGATTTTCCACTCACTAGTGGAAACAACCTTAGGCAAGCTATATTTCCGTCCCTCTTTTCTTCACCTTTATCAGGTTTTTTTTTTACTATTAAAATTGGATTTATAATAATAGGGTTGTTTTGAAGACCACATAAAGCAATGCACAGAAAGCACTTTATATGCTTTCAGTAAAGTGTGGATAATAGAATCATAATTTTAATGATGTTTACCTTTCTGAAATTCTGCTTAACTTGATTGCATTATATTTAAACCACTGAGAGAATTCATTGCCATCTTTTTTATTATTATTATTATTCTCTAGTATTAAGGATAAGTCAATAGTGTATAATTATATTTTCTGCTATTAAATTGGTAATATGGTCTTGGGAACAGAAACTTTAAATAATCCCACTACAGCTTTTACAGTTATCAGTTTTTTTTGCAGGCCTGAGTAGAAATATAAGACCTAGGGGTCTGGGGAGCTTGGGGGAAGGTAAGAGAGAAAGAGTAAAATAGTTCTTTCTAATAGTCTTAGCTGGGTGGGTACAAAACATGTTTCACTTCAACATTAACAGATATTTATTGAGTTTAGTCAAGAAAGAAAATACATGAGGAATGGTTCCTCCCTCAAAGACTTTATAAATCAGTGAGACTTGAAGATGGATGCTCAAGTGTATGTATCTGATTGTATTCAAGTCCCTTCAGCATTGCTCAGGAGCCCTATAGCACAAAGGAACCACTAGATGGCAATGTCACTGCACAGTTACCAAACTGGATGTCCTTAAATTATGTGCATCTGATTATAACATACCAGAGGCAATATCAGCACTTTTTTTTTCAAGATCGATAAGAACAGAGATTTACTTTCACCTTTTCAAAATTAATTTTACTGGCTATTTGCAGAGCTAGTGACGATAACTTCACTTTAATATAAATGCAAGAAAATGTCGAATTTCATTTCCTTGGAAAGTTAATTTTGAAAGTACGTAGCTTTGAATTTAAATTTACGTATTTTTAATAATCTGTCTACTTTAAAGCATTTTAATAACAAAATTACATTGACAACTTAATAGAACCATACAATATATATTTGCTCATTCAGAGTGTCAGAGTGAATTGGAAATAAAACATATGACTTCATTTAAAAAAAAGAAGAAAAAGAGAGAGAGAGAGAGAGAGAGAGCTGCTGGTTTTCAAAATGGTGACCAAATATGCAGATGTGTCCTCACCTTCTCATGGAGCAGATAGAAGGAACAACTAAATCAAATAACATTCTCCCGGAATTGATAAATTAAACAGCTGGTGAGTCAATCCATGGCTGGAAATGACAGAGGACACCTGGAGAATGGTAGGATCAAGCATCTGGACTGGAGAGAAAGATTTGCAACCACTGGGACGAGAGGGTCAGAAAGAACCTGCGCTGGGACAAGCGTAGCAATCGACTGTTGGAGGTGGTTCACAGGATGGCTGGCAGCTCGATAATCTAGATCTAAGTGCACAGCCATGAGAGGCTACATCAGAAAGGCAGCCTGAAGAACTGCCCAAGCCGCATGGTACCAACGGGGAGAGAAACTCTCAGTGGCGCTGTTGTTTCACCTTTACATTTTCCTTGCTTTTTACTCACTAAACCCAGTTTTTAGGACCTTTCAATTACAAACACTCACCAAGGCTGCAGTGCAGATTTGTGGAGGCTGGGGAGAGAACCAGGATAGGGAAAGGTGAACAGGCATCCGGCACTGGCACATTCTGGACCCTCTACCCTAAGCAACCATTTTTTTCCTGAAGAGCCAGCCCCCCTCAGCACCCATGGGGCAACTAGTGCAGCAGCACCCAGCCTTGAGCTTTGCAGAGAAAAAAAAAGACTGAATAGCCCCAGGAGCCCATGGGAACTGGGTTGAGGTTCTGGCTGGATGGGTGTGGATCTAGCCCAATGAGGGGGAGGGGGTGACCAGGTCTGGGTCTCATGTGATTTTGAGGCACATGTGGGTGGGCGTGGACATGACTCTGGGTCCCATGGTGCACTCCAGACTGTGACAGGAGGAAGGTTTTCATATACATTTTACTATTTTTTTCATCTCTGACACTTCTATTATAGAGAAAGAGCAACTAGCAATATTAAATTATTTCCCTAATTAGTCCCCTTTTAATGTGCACAAATTGTGTGCACTGGGTCACTAGTAGATAAATATAAAAAATGTTTTATTTATCTTTTTATTTTTTATTTATTGATTATTTTGTTTTTTACTTTTCTTTTTATCCACTCATTCTCTTTCTACCTCCTCTATACTGAACCATGGCCATAGCTCTATTCATTTAATCCTCTACCTTACGCTCTGGATATAAGCTCTGCCTCTACAGATTCTGTCTCCCCTCCTCTTTTTTTCTGGGTGTTTATTGTTTGAATTTTTTGGTTTATTTATTTGTCTAGTGGAGTTTTCTCCCCATATATTTATATATTTTTTCTCCATTTTGCTTCTTTTTCTTTTCTCACCTTTTTCTTCTTTTTCTCAGTAGCATTTTTGCTCTCTTTTCTCTCTCCTAATTCTCTTTCCTCTGGTGGTCACTTTTATTGGGATTATCGATATTGTGAGTATATTTGTATTTTGTACCCTTTGTGTTAAATCCTATCAAGTTATATTTTATGGTCTTTGGTGAATGTGGTAGAGAGTGAGCTGCATAACCAGACATCCAGAGAGGAGACTCCATCCATGAATGGGATAATAACACTCAAGACCCAATTATACCCTGAGAACCCAAATATCCCAAGTAGAGAGCATCTGTAGAATACACAACCAGAAGACCTGAGAGTTCCAACAAAACATATACTATGCAAGAAAAACTC
The DNA here is from genome assembly GCA_963924515.1 of Vespertilio murinus. Taxonomy (NCBI): domain Eukaryota; kingdom Metazoa; phylum Chordata; class Mammalia; order Chiroptera; family Vespertilionidae; genus Vespertilio; species Vespertilio murinus. Next base: position 99,971,315 of record OZ004704.1, read on the forward strand.
AAAAAAATCTAGGTGACATAGAAGTTTGATCTAATACATAGGAAAAAAAAAAACCATAAAGAAACAGCAAAAAATGGGGAGAAAAAAAATCACACACAACACAACCAACATACAAAAGAAAAGGAGGAATCACAAGAAAAGGATTGCAAACAAAATGGAGGCAAGCACTTTTAAGAGAAACAATTCAGAGAAATGGTTATAAGGATGCTGAATTCAACATATGTAAGAATCAAAGAGAAATTAAGAAGAACCAAGTAGAAATGAAGAATGACATAACTGCAATAAATAACATAATGGAAAGTATCAACAGTAGATTAGAGGAAGCTGAAATGGCTCAGAAAACTAGAAGACAAGGTAAAAACAAAACAAAACAAAACAAAAACACCTAAACAGAGTAGCAACTGGGAAAAACAAACCTTAAAAGCAGGAGAAGAACCTAAGGCAGCTATGGGACAACAGGAAATGAACAACATCTGCATAATAGGGATGCCAGAAGAGAGGAAACTGAACAAGGAATAGAAAACCTGTTTGTAGAAGTAATGACAGAAAACTTCCCTGATGTTGGGAAGAAAAAACTCACACAAGTCCAAGAAGCACACAGACTCCCAAAAAAGATGAGCCCCCCAAAACCAACACCAGATACACCAGGATTAAATTTGCAAACACCAACGATAGAGTAAGAATCTTAAAGGCTGACTGAGAGAGACAGAAAGTTACCTATAAGGGATCTTCCATTATACTATCAATTGATTTCTCAACAGAAACACATCAGGCCAGAAGAGGATGGAATAAAATATACAAAGTGATGCAAAGTAAGGGACTGAATCCAGCAAGGCTACCATTCAAAACTGAAAGGGAAATCAGGAGATTCACAGACAAAAAAGTTTATCACTACCAAGCCAGCAGTGCAAGAAATGCTGAATTGACTGCTATAAAAGGAAAAAAAAATAGGAAGAACACAGTCACAAAAAATAAAAATGGCTACAAATACATACCTATCAATAATAACTTTAAACGTAAATGGACTAAATGCTCCAATCAAAAGAAATTGAGTGGCTAAATGGATAAAAAATCATGACCCATATACATGCTGCTTACAAGAGACCCACCTCAAAACAAGGAAGTCACACAGATTGAAAGTGAAGGGATGGAAAAATATATTCCAGGCAAATAGAAATGAAAAAAAGCTGGGGTAGCAATTGACCTCAAAATGAAGACCATAACAGGATATAAGGAAGGTCACTTCATAATACTAAAGAGATTGATACAAAAAGAGGATATAATCCTGGTAAAAATATATGCACCCAATGCAGGAGTACCCAAATACATAAAAGCAAACAAACAAAAAACCTCCTAGAAGATATCAAGGGAGAGATAGACAGAAAAACAATCATAGTAGGGGACTTTAATACACTAATGACATCACTGGATAAATCCTCTAGACAAAAATCCGCAAAGAAACATCCAAAATGACTCATTAGATCAGATGGACTTGACATATTTAGAACATTTCACCCCAAAGCCATGGAATGTACGTTCTTCTCAAGTGCACATGGGACCTTTTCAAAGGTAGACCACATATTGGGTCACAGGCAAAGTCTCTCCAAATTCAAGAAGATTGAAATAATATCAAGCATCTTTTCAGACCGCAATGGCATAATATTAGAAATAAATTACAACAGCCGAGGCTGGTTTGGCCCAGTGGTAGAGCGTCAGTCTGCGGACTGAAAGGTCCCAGGTTCGATTCTGGTCAAGGGCATGTACATTGGTTGCGGGCGCATCCGCAGGTAGGGGGTGTGCAAGAGATGATGTTTCTCTCTCATCCATGTTTCCAGCTCTCTATCTCTCTCCCTTCCTCTCTGTAAAATATCAATAAAATATATATTTAAAAAAAAGAAATAAACTACAACAACAACAACAACAAAATTGAAACATTTGGAAGCTGAGTAGCATGCTATTAAATAGTGGGTGGGTTACCAAAGAGATGAAAGAATATGTTAAAAACATCCTGAAAACAAATGACAATGAAGGAAATACAAAGTCTAAGAGATACAGTGAAAGCAGTCCTGAGAGGGAAGTTTATAGCTTTACCGGTCTACCTTAAAAAAACAAGAAAAAATTATAATAAATATCATCTAACTCTTCAACTTAAATAATTAGAAAGCAACAAGAAAATTCTAGTGTGAGCAGAAGGAAGGAGATAATAAAAATCAGAGAAAAATAAATGACATAGAAACAAAAGAAAAGAAATAAGTAAAAGAAAAGGAAAGAAAAGAAAAGAAAAGAAAAGAAAAGAAAAGAAAAGAAAAGAAAAGAAAAGAAAAATAACAAAAGATGTATGAAACAAGAGCTGGTTCTTTGAAAGGATAAACAAGATTGATGAACCTCTAGCCAGGCTCATCAAGAAGCAAAGAGAGAGGATCCAAATAAACAAAATTGGAAATGAAAGAGGTGAAATAACAACAGGTCCCCACCCCAAGAAACACAACGGTCTGTGAAAAAATATCATTAACAACTCTATTCCAACAAACTAGATAACCTAGAGGAAATGGACATATTCTTAGAAAAATATGACAATCCAAAACTAAATCAAGAAGAATAAAAAAAAACTGAACAGGCTGATAACTACCAAAGAATTTGAAGTAGTCATCAAAAAGCTTCCAGCAAACAAAAGCCTAGGGACAGATGGCTTCATAGGGGACTTTATCAAACATTCAAGGAAGAACTAAAACCTATCCTCCTCAGACTATTCCAAAAAATTCAAGAGGAAGGAACACTTCCAAGCTCCTTCTATGAAGCCAGCATCACCCTAATACCAAAAGCAGATAAAAACAACACAATGAAAAAGAATTATAAGCCAATATCCCTCATGAACATAGATGCAAAAATTAACAAAATTCTAGCAAATTGGATCCAGCATTACATTAGAAAGATCATACACTATGACCAAGTAGTATTTATCCCAGGGATGCAAGGATGGTACAATGTCTCCAAATCAATAAACATGATGCATCATATAAACTATCTGAGAGATAAAAATCACACATAAACATATCAATTGATGCAGAAAAAGTATTTGACAAAATCCAACACCCTTTCTTGATAAAACCCTCAGCAAATGGGATTAAAGGGATCATAGCTCAGCAAAATAAAACCCATATGACAAACCTACAGCCAACATCATACTCAGTGGGCAAAAACTAAAACCATTTCACTTAAGAACAGTAATGAGACAGGGATGCCCACATTCACCACTCCTGTTTGACATAGTTCTTTTTAAAAAAAAATGTTTTTATTGATTTTTTCAGAGAGAAAGAGAGAGGGATAGAGAGTTAGAAACATCAATGAGAGAGAAACATTGATCAGCTGCCTCTTGCACATCGCATACTGGGGATGTGCCCACAACCAAGGTACATGCCCTTGACCAGAATCAAACCTGAGACCTTCAGTCTGTAGGCTGACACTCTATCCACTGAACCAAACTGTTTCAGCCTGTTTGACATGGTTCTAAAAGTGCTAGCCATAGCCATCAGACAAGCAGAAGAAATAAATGTATCCAAATTGGAAAACAAAACATAAAACTGTCATTATTTTCAGATGACATTATAGTGTACATAGAAAACCCTAAAGAGTTCATAAAAATTATTAGACTTAATAAATGAATTCAGCAATATAGCAGTATACAAAATTAATATCAAGAAATCTATGGCATCTTTATACACCAATAGTGAACTTACAGAAAGAGAGATTTAAACAAATTCCCATTTACCATCACACCAAAAAAAAAAAAAGATACTTAAGAATAACTTAGCTAAGTAGGTAAAAGATCTATACTGGGAAAACCACAGGATACTAAAAAAAGGATAAAGGAATACATAAACAGATGGAAGAATACACCATGTTCATGGATTGGTAGAATCAACATTACTAAAATGTCCATACTACCCAAAGCAATTTATAGATTCAATGCACTCCCCATTAAAACTACAATGGCATTATTTCACAGACCTAGAATGAACTCTCTAAGAGTTCATCTGAAATACTATATATATATATATATATATATATATATATATATATATCCCCAAATAGCTGCAGCATTCTTGAGAAAGAATAAGAGGGATTTCAATACCAGATATCAAGCTGTATTACAAAGCCACTGTTCTCCTATGAGGTTTTAATCTCTAAAATTTACAGGGAACTCATACAACTTAACAAAAGGAAGATAAACAATGCAATCAAAAAATGGGCAAATGGACTATATATACACTTTTTGAAAGACTATCTAAGAAGGCCAAGAGACATATGAAAACATGCCGAAAGTCACTAATCAACTGAGAGATACAAATAAAAACAACAATGAGGTACCATCTCACACCTGTCAGAATGGCTCTCATCAACAACTCAACAAATAACAAGTGCTAAAGAGAATGTGGAGAAAAAGGAACCCTCTTGTACTTTTGGTGGTAATGCCACTGTGGCAAACAATATGAAGTTTTCTCAAAAGTTAACAATTGAATACCCATTTGATCCAGTAATCTCACTTCTAAGAGTATATCCCAAAAAATCAGAAACACCAATCAGAAAGGACATATATACATCTATGTTCATAGCAGTACAATTTATAATAGCTAAGTTTTGGAAACAGCCTAAGTGCTCAACAGCAAATGAGTGGATTAAAGACCTGTGTTACATCTACACAGTGGAATACTATGCTGCTTTAAAAAAGATGTAACTTTTGCCATTTGCAACAGAGTAGATGGACCTGGAGAGCAGTATGCTAAGCTAAATAACCCAGTCAAAGAAAGATAAATATCACATGATCTCACTCATTTATGGGATATAATGAACAACATAAACTGATGAACAAAAATAGATCCACAAACAGAGAAACACTAAACAGACTGTAAAATTTTAGAGGAAAGGCAGGAAGGTTGTGGAGTTGTGGAAAGAGATCAACCAATGGACTTGTATACATTTTTTAAAATATATATTTTATTGATTTTCCACAGAGAGGAAGGGAGAGGGATAGAGAGCCAGAAACGTCAATGAGAGAGAAACACCGACCAGCTGCCTCCTGCACACCCCCTACCGGGGATGTGCCCACAACCAATGTACATGCCCTTGACCGGAATCGAACCTGGGATCTCTCAGTTCGCAGACCGACACTCTATCCACTGAGCCAAACCGGTTTCCGCTGGACTTATATACATTTATATTAGCATCACCAATGGAAACAGAAGCTGGAGCAGTGGGGGGCTGTCCTGGGGGGCGGGAGTGGCCAGGGAGGGGTTGATGGGGAAAATATGTAATACTTTAAACAATAAAATAAAAATAGAGTGCTGACATTAAAAATGAAACACACACACATGGGGGTGATTTTGAACTGCAGGTGGGTGGAACCTGACATATGTAGAGAAGTGTGAGAATGAAAACCAAAAGGGCCTCTGAGAAATGGTGAGTGGAGGCCTGATAGCACCTGAGGAAGCTGACAGCAAGGACTTCTGGACAAATGAACAAAATGACACTAAAACGAGGATAATGGATTCTTGCTAGGAAGCAGCTGAAAGTGAAATCAATGAGAAAGATAAGCTAAAGAAAGACAATCCTATCTAATAAAATAGTAATATTCAAATTAACCATCACTCTGCTATACCCACAAAACCACTCCCACCAGCCAATCAGAGTGAGTATACAAATAAACCCAACCAAGATGGCTACCAGCCACAGAGAGCAGGAGAGATGTTGAGTTTCCCAGGCAACAATGGAAGCCAAGTTTCTGCCTGCCCTCCACTCAAGGCTATAAAGTTTCAATTATAAAAGGTAAACAAATCCAAACAGAAATTGCAGCAGCTGGCAGCCATGGAGCTGGAGAGAGCAGGAGGCTAGGGTTGCCTCTGGCAATGGAAGAAGCCAAGCTTTCTGCCTGCCCTTGCTGGCCTAAGCCTCCACTTCAGGCTACAAAGTTTCATTTACATGTATTTAGCTCTATAACATGTTCTGATATTTATTCAGTCAAGTTGCTCTTTGTTCTCTTACAACATAGTCTTTGCTATTCATAACATTTACTTTCATGTAAATTTTAAAATCATCTTGTCAAGTTGCATTTAAAAATCCCACTGTTTTTTAAAATTTATTTTTATTCATTTATTTTTCTTTTCTTTTCTTTTAGAAGATGAATAAAGGACAACAGAAATGGTTGCCGGCCACAAAGCGAGCAGGATGCTTGGCTCTGCTCCAGGCTACAAAGTTTCAATTGTAGAAAGTAAATATATCCCAGATACCAGGGCTTCCGCTTGGGTCTCCAGGGTCGTGGCCAGCCTGCAAACTACCACAGGCCCTTCGCTCAGGCCACCCCATGTCCCAAGAGAACCCCCACCCTGATTTGGGACACCCTTCAGGGCAAACCAGCTGGTCCCCACCCATGCACCAGGCCTCTATCCTATCTAATAAAAGAGTAATATGCAGATTGACTATCACTCCAACACACAAGATGGATGCCCCATGTGGTCAAAGATCCTGCCCCCATGTGGACACAAGATGGCCACAACAAGATGGCCAGCAGGGGAAGGCATCAGGCCTGCAAGGGATGGCAGTAAAGAGGGACCAGGCTAGCTGAAACCGGTTTGGCTCAGTGGTAGAGCGTTGGTCTGCGGACTGAAAGGTCCCAGGTTCGATTCCGGTCAAGGGCATGTACATTGGTTGTGGGCACATCCCCGGTAGGGGGTATGCAAGAGGCAGCTGGTCGATGTTTCTCTCTCATTGACGTTTCTAGCTCTCTATCTCTCTCTCCCTTTCTCTCTGTAAAATATCAATAAAATATATTAAAAAAAAAAAAAAAAGAGGGACCAGGCTATAAGGGAGGGCAGTTAGGGTTGACTAGGCTGGCAAAGGAGGGAAGTTGGGAGCAAACAGGCTGGCAGGGTAGCAGTTAGACATTAATCTGGCTGGCATGGGAGTGATTAGGGGGTGATTAGGCTGGCAGGCAGAAGTAGTTAGGGGCAATCAGGAAGGCAGGCAGGTAAGCAGTTGGGAGCCAGCAGTCCTGGAATGTGAGAGAGATGTCTGACTGCCCTCAGAAGGTCCCAGATTGGAGAGGGTGCAGGCTGGGCTAAGGGATAAACAAATTTCGTGCACCGGGCCTCTAGTCCTATATAAGAAAAGCCTAATATGCAAAATGACAAAACTGAAGAATGGTTGTCGGCGGGTGGGACCAAGTGGGTCAGCCAAGGTGTGTGCCAGCAGGCAGAGGGAGGGGATGGTGATCAAGGGGAGGAGGTGGCAACCAGCAGTGGCAGAAGGGCAATTCGGGGACAGGGCCTGCTGCTCACTGGTGGACATTGTCCCCTGATTGGCTGGCCAGTCACCTCCTGGAGAGGGGTGCCAGATTGCATTTTAGGCCCGTGAGGGCTCCTGGACTGCAAGAGGGTGCAGGCCAGGCTGAGGGACCCCCCCCCCTACTCCCTGAGTGCACGAATTATCATGTACTGGACCTCTAGTTAAATATAAAAGAAACAGGACTTAAGGATTTTAAATATCAATTTCCCATTTATATATAGCTTCTCTCACAGGTCCAATTGTCATATAATCCTATATAATAAAGGCCTAATATGCAAATTGTCCCCTTGGGCAATTATTTGCCCAGGAGTTTGATCGGGAGACCAGGAGTTTGACTGCTGGATATGACATGGGCTTCAATTTCTTGTGGCTATGTAAAGACAGGGATGATGGGGATGGAGGTGTGGTAAGAATGCAAGGTTCTGCAGTGCTTGCTCTCACTTCCCCTGCTAACCTCCCGAGGGACACCAGGGCTCACACATGTGGTGTCTTCAGGTTGATCTGGGCTGCAGCCACCGCCACAGGGGCAGGTCAGGCTTCCCATGGGTCTGTGGGCCCAGCAGGAAGAGCTCACGCTGCCTGCCCAGTTTCTGTGCAGGGACGCTGGGCAGCCCAGAGGCCCACACTATGCCTGGGACCCTGACGTCCAGCCGTGCTCACTGAATCTCCATGTGGGTACTGGGGTGCCATTAATCAGGTGGAAGGGGGTTTACAAAGGCCTGGGGACCCAGGTGCTGCCCAGGGCCCTTCCACGCCAAACACTTGTTCTTCAATTGCCGGCCAGGCCTAGGGACTGAACCCGTGCATGATTTCAGGCACTGAGCCTCTAGTATTAAAATAAAGAAATGGCTCTGGGCTAACATCAAATCCAGGGTGTCCAAGAAGACATGGTTTAAGGATGAAGCCAAGACTTATAAAACCCTTGAGATCTCAGGAGCATTTATATGATGCCTCAAAGAATTTTCAGATTGTAAGAGTTTTAAAGGCACTGTCCTATAACAACTCCAGGAAGCCCAAGGTGAAGAGATTATCTGAAAACACGTTGTGAGGTGGCTTGTCTAATGGCATGAATTGCAATATTGTTTAGTAGAAAACAAATCCTCTGGACTTCTATGAAGAATGATGCATAATTCTCAACTTTCCTAAGGGTAAATATTAAAAAGATATACAAGTGGCAGAATAAAAGCCAGATATAAGAACACTCTAAAGATAATACAATTACAATAAATTAATCATGATGAAATACATAAGAAAGCTGCCATGATAGTGGTATCCTAAAATACTTTATATTATTTAACTAGCTAGTTTACCTGGTGACAGGTTACATTTCATACATATTTGACTTCTGTTTTGATCTAGTTTGTCCTTGAAATCTTGTTTCTTATCCTCTAAATGCATACGATGATGTGATCCAATCTCCAGAAAAACCTCTATTGTAGATAGGTTTTTTGTGTGTGTGCGTGTGTATGTGTGTGTGTGTGTGAGCCAGCTCTTGTTGAAGTTGTCTCACAATGGCCTAGTAAGATATTTCTGTTACTGATTTTATAAATCACATTATTATTAAATTATGTTAATAACACATAATTTCACATAAAGGATGGGGCGAAAGGTTTATATTTGTGAGTACATGAAATCGTTTATTTTTGTATTGTTATTGGCTAATTATTGTATTATTCTCCATAAAACAACTATAAAAAGTATAAACCTACTTTTGCCCCATTCTAGATGTACTTTGTTAGACTCATATGTTATTATCATAATGTTATGACAATAAGCTATGACTGGAAAAATATCAACAGCTATAACAATTCACCTTCTTTTCCTCATATGGACATGTTCCTGTTTGCTTAAGCAGGTTAAAGTCAAAGAAAATGTAATCTTCCTGCCTAATTAGACAGTTGATTAAGCCCCAATCTCACCTCCCTGCCCCATAAATCTTAAATCTATGCAACCTACTGACATCTCAAAGAGAATTGGACATGTAGGTGGATCAAGTGGTAGTAAATTCAATATTGTGGAAAATTTTATCTTTTTATCTATTTTTTTTAACCAGAGGTTTCAATTAACTTCAGAGTTTCTCACACATTCAATCCCCTGTTCTAATACTTGCAATAAGTCCTTAACTTAAAAGAAAAGTAAGTCATTCCAATGGCCTTTAAGGCCGTAGCTAACCAGGCTTTCACCTCCCTCCCTGCTACACATAAACGCTGCTACCTCTCACTAATCTGAAATGGAGATCCAATGCCATGTTTGTAAATCACAGAGAGCTTCAATTCTCTCTGTCTTGGATAAACTTATTTACAAATGATAATAATTAGGCCTCAAAATGAGAAACATGAGCACATTATTTATAAAAATATTCAAAGAAAATTGTAAATAGTAGTGGAATGATTAAATCAAATATAGTTTTGCTAAAACTCATCACCTTTGTCCCAGACTTATGATTTAATGAAAAGTAGATGCCTTTAAAAGAGTTGAGAGGTCATATGAATATATTACTCGAGACTTAAATATTTCCAAATTTAATTCAAATTGGTATAAAAAATAACATTATACTAACTAAAATGCATAAGAAGCTATTGAAGGGCAAAGGTAGTATATGAAACAGCATCTATACTTCATTTCATCTGGGTTTGCTTTGTCGTAGTGCCTGATCCAGTTGCTGTTGAAGCAGCATATTTTCTCTCTGTAGGTGAGATAGTTTCTCCTATAAGGACTCCTGCTTGTTCAATTTCCTCCTTTTGACACTGTTTTTGACAGAGGTCTCTGTCTAAAACCGATGTCTTTTTTAGAGCGCATCTCTCATGTGATAAAGGTCAATTTCTAAGCTATTGATTTTACTTTTTACTTTAGAAAGTTGTTGAGAAAGAATCTCATTGTTATGTTTTAGGCTAGACATATCAAAATTCATTTTGTCCCATAAACAAAACCATTCATCTTTTGCTCTCTGGAAAGCAAGTTGTAGGTCTCTTTCTGATGTCTGACAATGCTCATGATCCTGTACAGCGGTAGCCAGTCTAGACTGGTTTGATTCAACTTCTGCTTCCAGTCTTCTTCTGATTCATTGTTCATTCTCGAGTTTATGGTTAAGCATTAAACACTCAGCTCCCAGGACTTCAAGCTGATAATTGTGTTGAAATACTGTTTCTCTCACTGTCTTCTGAAGACAGTCAGTGTTTGACAATTGCAATGTCCTCAAAATATTTTTTCCCCATTTCCTGGGTCTGATTTTTAACTGTGCCTGTTTCCAGTCTTAGCTTGGCAATTTCTTCCCATAACATGCGATTTTCATGCAATAGACTTTTTTCTATGTCATAACTCTCAGAAACCTAAGTAACACAAAGGAGACTTTCAGCTAAAACATTGAAATGGCATGTCACAATAGCCTCTGAAACTAAAGAATAACCTATGTTTATAATTTTAAAAATGCAATAAGTAGGTATCCCTCAGGAAAAAAATAGAGTTGGATCCAAACCTCTAACGTTATGCAAGCATAAATTCTCTAAAGTTCAAAAATGTAATAAAAGATTATGATTTTTCTAATTCTTTCATAGTCAGTTATAAAAACTACCTCTACTAATAATAATCAAGCATTTTTGTAATCCCTTCTACATCCGTCAATGAACTCATTCAGTTACCAAAATCTGGAATGGTGGGGTTAAAAGATAAGCAAGTTCAGGATTTTCCCCAGGTTTTCAGACTCCACAATTTGTGCTTTTGCTCCAATCCATAGTTCTTCTCCAGTGAGAATACAGAAACACAAAAGAAGCCTATGTTTCCAAAAACACTTGGTGAATGAAATAAAATATACAGAGCTCTTTTTAGAAAACCATGAGATTATTTGTTTATTCAATAACTTTTATTTCTTATTCATGATGTTTAAAGTAGTATTAAATGTGAAATGGAGGGATACACTAAAGTAATTACCAGTAAATTATCACTAAATATATATTATGGCTTACATTATCTTCAGAGGTCTCTCGTATTAAAATGGGATACTACTTGGAACAAATTGTTACTTTTCTCAAAAGGAAGAATGATATCTAAAATGTGATCTCTGGACCTGCTATACTTTCCTTCATACCATCACTAGAAGGGAAAACTAACCTATTTCCTATCTAATAAAAGAGTAATATGCAAACTAGCCCCACTCAGCTACACCCACAAGCCACACCCACCAGCCAATCAGGAGCAAATATGCAAATAAACCCAACCAAGATGGCTGCAGCCACAGAGAGCAGGAGGGAGGCTTGGGTTTCCCTGGCAAAGGAGGGAACCAAGCTTTACACACACTCTGGCCAGCCCAGGCCTCTGCTTAAGGCTGCAAAGTTTCAATTATTGAAATTACATAAATCACAACAGAAATGGCTGCGGCCATGGAGCTGAAGAGAGCAGGAGCCAAGGGCCTCCTCTTGGGTTGCCGGGGGGTGTGGCCGGCCTGTAAACCACCACTGGTTCCTCACCCAGGCTGCCCCATGCACCAAGGGAAGCCTCACCCTGATCCGGGACCCTTTAGGACAAACCAGCTGACCCCACCTATGCACTAGGCCTCTATCCTACTTAATAAAAGAGTAATATGCAGATTAACCATAATTCCAACACACAAGATGGCTGGCCCCATGTGGATGCCAGAAGGCCACTACAAAATGGCCAGCAGGGGAGGGCAGTTGGGAGAGACCAGGCCTGCAAGGGAGGAGATTGGGGGTGATAAAGCCTGCAGGGGAGGGCAGTTAAGGGTGACCAGGCTGGCAGAAAAGGGAAGTTGGGGGCAAAAAGGTTGGCAGGGGAGCAGTTAGACATCAATCAGGCTGGCATGGGAGTGGTTAGGGGGTGATCAGGCTGGCAGGCAGAAGTGGTTAGGGGCAATCAGGAAGGCAGGCAGGCAAGCAGTCCTGGATTGTGAGAAGGATGTCTGACTACCCATTTAGGCCCAAATCTAAGTAATATATTCTTAGAAATATATCTTTGGGTCAAAGGGTCATTCTATATGTAAATTAATAGCTATTACCTAAAACCATACCCACCCCAGGGCTTATACCATTACCATTTTAGATTTCCACCAGCAATTTGAAGATGGTCTTATCATTTTCTTTATGGTATCATTTGCAGCAAACACTTTCAATATTTAATGAAATTTAATTTACTTTTTTTTTTTTTTTGCTTGTGCAGTTGAAGCCATACCTAGAAGATTTTGCCACAATATTCATTCCTATGTTCCACTTTCACTCTAATTATTTTGGCCAGAATACTATTAGAACATTAACTTCAGAATAAGAAACATTTTTTATTTAAAATATTTTTTATTAATGATCATCCATTAAGCAAAACAATAATGAGTAATTTTTATTTTTCCTCTCATTTTTTTGGTGACAAATAATTGAAATAACATCAAGTGTTTATATTGACCGTACATTCTCTTGACCAGAATCAAAACTGTGACGTTTCAGTCCACAGGCAGACACACTATCCACTGAGCCAAACCAGTTTCAGCAGGGTCTTTCTTTTTTATTCCAGATGAATTTTTAAAGGTTCATTCTAGGTCTGTGAAATATGCCATTGGCATTTTAATGGGAAGTTCATTGAATTTATAGATTGCTTTGGGAGGTATGGACATTTTGATGATGTTGATTCTACCAATCCATTAACATAGTATGCTCTTCCATCTGTTTATGTCTTCCTCTATCCCTTTGTTCAGTGTCCTGTAGTTTTCTGAGTATAGGTCTTTTACTTCCTTAGTTAAATTTATTCCAAAGTATCTTAATTTTTTTTTTGGTACAATGGTAAATGAGATTGCTTTTTTAGTCTCTTTCTGTACGTTCATTATTGGTGTATAGAAATACCATAGATTTCTTGGCATTAATTTTGTATCTGCTACATTGCCAAATTCATTTATTTTATTAAGCCTAATAACTTTTTGAGGGAATCTTTAGGGTTTTCTATGTACAGTATCATGTCTTCTGCAAATAAGGACAGTTTTATTTATTTTCCAATTTGGATGCCTTTATTTCTTCTTCTTATCTGATCGCAATGGCTAGTACTTCCACAATTATGTAGAACAAGAGTGGTGAAAATGGTCATGCCTGTTTTGTTTCTGTTCTTAGGAGAAATAGTTTTAGTTTTTGCCTATTGATTATGATGTTGTCTGTGAGTTTGTCATATATGGCTTTTATTATGTTGAGGTATGATCCTTCTATTTCCACCTTGTTGAGAGTTTTTATCAAGAAAGGGCATTGGGTTATGTCAAATGACTTTTCTGCATCAATTGATATGACAATGTGATTTTTATCTCTAAATTTGTTTATGTGATGAATCATGTTTATTGATTTGTGAATATTGTGCCAGTCTTGCATCCCTGGGGTAAATCCTACTTGGTCATGGTGTTTGATCTTCCTGATGTACTGCTGGAGCAGATTTGCTAGAATTTTGTTGAGGATTTTGGCATCTATGTTCATGAGGGATATTCACCTGTAATTCTCTTTCATGTGTTGTCTTTATCTGGTTTTGGAATTAGGGTGATACTGGGCTCATCAGAGGAGCTTGGAAGTATTCCTTCCTCTTGAATTTTTTGGAATAGTCTGAAGAGTATCAGTTTTAGTTCTTCCTTGAATGTTTGGTAAAACTACCCTGTGAAGTCAATTGGCCCTGGGCTTTTGTTTGCTGGAAGCTTTTTGATGACTGCTTAAATATTTTCCGTAGTTATCAGCCTATTTAGATTTTTAGAATCTTCTTGAGTAAGGTTTGGAAGGTTGTATTTTTCTAGGAATAAGTCTATTTCCTCTAGGTTTTGTAGTTTGTTAGAATAGAGTTGTTCATAGTATTTTTCACAATCCTTTGTATATCTGTGTTTTTTGTTGTTATTTCTCCTCTTTCATTTTTGATTTTGTTTATTTGGGTCCCCTCTTTTTCCTTCTTGGTGAGCCTGACTAGAGGTTTGTCATACTTGCTTATCCTTTCAAATTACCAACTTTCCCCCCCCCCATTTTTAAATTAAATTTTTATCTGTGTACATATCTTACCATTGCTCCCCTCCCCCCCAAAAACCAAAGTACCAGCTCTTGATTTCATTGACAGTTTGCATTTTTTTGGCCTCTATGTCATTCATTTCTGTTCTGATCTTTATTATTTCCTTCCTTCTGCTCAGTTTTATGAAAATAAAAAGAATATATTTTTCCCAACCCATGCCTTCACCCCCACCACCGTCTACATCCATAGGTATAAGAATTTTATCTAATCTCTTCCAGTACCCTTCACATTCCATTCCCCCTGAGAATTTCGAGTCCACTCCCTTTCTATGCTCATGATTCTATTATATTTATTAATCCATTTTGTTTGTCAGATTTTTTTCACTTGATTTTTAGATTCATTTGTTGGTAGGTATGTATTTTATGTCATTTTTGCTCTCTTTCTAATTATTTAAGTTGTAGAGTTAGATTATGTATTACCATTTTTTCTTGTTTTTGGGGGGTAAGTCAATAGAGCTATTAACTTCCCTCTCAGGAATGCTTTCACTGTGTCAGTTCTAGTTGCTCCTTTTTCATATCCTCGAGGGTCTCATTAAATTTATGGTCCTTTTCTAAGAAATTTTTGAAAAACCTTATAACTGTAGTTTTGAACTCTATATTCAGTCACTTGTTTTCCTCTATTTCTTTTGTGACCTGTATTTTTGTCTCCACATTTTTGCTGCTTCCCTGAGTTGGTATGGTAGCTATGTGTGCTAGGTGTCCTATATGGCTCAGTACCTCAGCCTCCCCAATTACCTGAGGTGGACACTCTTGGTGCACCCCTTTGTGGACTGTGTGTGCAGGCTTGTTGTTAAGTCTTAATTATTGTTGGTATTACTAGAAGGAATTGACCTCCAGGCCAATTGGCTGTGAGGATCAGCTGTGTTTATGCTGGGAGAACTTCTGTGATGGAGACAATCTTATGAGACAAGACTTGTAAAATTGCAAAAGTCTCTGTGGTCAGCTTGAATGGGGTGGAGTCTCAGGATTGAGCAGAGTGTCTTGTATTCCTATCAGCCCTGCCCTATGATGCCCCTGAGTCTCAGTGTCCTTTTGTAATAACTGCAAGAACCTCTTATAGTAAGACACCCTAGAATTTTGTCTGCTGCCAGACAGTCCAGTTTCTCCCTCCAATGAATCTGAGTTCCCAGATTCTCACCTGGAACTGGAGTTCAGCGTAGTGGGGGAATTTCCATTTCCCACTCTCTAGAGAAAGCCAGTGGCATTCAGCAGTCAGTTCATTCTTCATGCCTCCAAACCTCTGTCTTTCACAGTTTCCCAGAGTTTCTGCCTGACAATCAAGATTTTCCTTGTATAAACCTGTGTCTCACCTAGAACTGGGGTTCAGTGAAGTTGGAACTGGTGTTCAGCACAGCCAGAACTCAGGTTCAGCACAGTTGGGAGTTTTTGTCACATTCCCACTAGAAAAATCCAGTCAGGCACTCAGCCACCCACTCGTGTGTCTCTGTCGATCAACATTTTGCAGCTCCTCTGATTATCTCTTTGATTTCCTCTTTCCTTAAGTTTTACAATTTCCACTCATCCAGCTTTCCTGTGATTCTGGATGATGTTCGTTTTGTCTTTTAGTTGTAGTTTTGAAATTGTTGTGTGAGGCAGCAGTTTAGGTGTTTACCTATTCTGCCATCTTGGTTTCTCCTCCTCCTGTCTTTTAATTTTTTTCTCCAGTTGCAATTCAGGTTGACTGTTTTTGCTTCCCTGTATGCTAATGCACTAATTCAGTCCTCTGCTTCTCCTAGTCTACTGTTGAAACTTTCCATGGTGATTTTATTGCAGCTTCATTTCTTCTTGATTCTTACATAAGTTGTTGATTTTATTCATCTATTTATTTCTTCTTGACTATTACATAAAGTGTTTTTTTTCTTCCATTTGGTTTATGATTCTTATTTCAAATTATTTTTCTGACACATTGCATGCTTCTGTTTCACTCAGTTGCTTTTCTAGAGATTCCTCCTTTTCTTTCCTTTTGGGGGTTTCTTTGCCTACCCATATTTGGTCTCACCAACTGATCTAGCTGTTGAGTCATTCAGGGGCTGCTCCTTGGGTGGCAGTGGCTCCATGAGCTGCGGTTGCTCCATGGGCAGTCACAGTAGCAGCTGCTTCTAAGTTGGCAGCAGCTCCTCTGGTAGGTGATGCTTGCAGCAGTGGTGTCTCCTCTGGCTGGTGGGGAGGCTGCTTGCATGGCTGTTGTTCCTTGGATGGGGGTGGGCTTATTATGAGCCTGCTGCTCCTCAGATGGGGATGGTTTTCATGTGGCTGCTGCTCCTTGAATGAGTCCTGACTGCTTATGTGGCTGCAGCTTCTTGGACAGGGGCAGACTGCTCACATGGATGATGCCCTTTAGATGGGAGCTGGCTGTGTGCTGCTGCTGTTCCTCAGAAGGCATGAGATGCTCGTGATCCTGCCTCTCCTTGGGCAGGGTCAGGTTGCTTGAAGGCCTGCTGCTGCTCGTATGGGTGCAGGTTTGTAGCACACCTGCTTCTCCTCACATGGGGGACGGTCTGCTTGCCTTCCTGCTGCTCCTTGGGTGGGAGTGAACTGCACGTGCTGTTGCTACTCTTTGGATAGGCGAGGGTTGCTCACCTAGCTCTTTCTTGTCAGACAGGTGCAGGTTACATGTGGTTGCTATTCTCGAGACCAGTGCAGAAAGAACAGGCCTGCTGGTCCTTGGGTTTTGGAAGTCTGTTTATGTTGCTGTTGGCTCCTCAGAAAGAGGTGGTCTGCTCACACAGCTGCTGCTCCTTAGAAGGGGGCTGGCTGCTTGTGCAGCTGCTGCTCCTTGGATGGGGGTAGATTGCTTGAACATCTGCTGCTCTTTGGACAGGTGCAGAGTACAGGCTGAGTACAGCTGCTGCTCCATGGATGGGAGCCTGAAGTATAGGGCTGCTGGTCCTCAGTTGTAAGCAGGTTGCTTGTGCAGCTGCTGCTTCTTGGATGGGGTGAGCTGCTTGTGTGGTTGCTTCTCATCAGATGGGGGAGTGGGCTATTCACACAGCTGTTGCTTCTTGGACCAGGGTAAGCCACGTTAAGCTGCTGCTCTTAGGCCTGGCATGGTTTGCTCATGGACTGCTGCTCCTTGGACAGGAGCAGGCTGCTCACGTGTCTGGTATTCATGTGGTTGTAGTGCCCTGGGATAAAGCATTGAGCTGGTCAGAGGAAAGTGTGCTTCAGAACTCACAGGAGCCTGCACCTAGAGTGTCTGAAGCCTTGTTGACTGTGGGATCACAGCCTAGGTAGCAGGTCTCTGTCAGGGGTGACTGTAGAGTCCCAGGTATTATCTGAGGGCACTATGAATGGAGTTGAAGCTGCGCAAAGTTACAGACGTTCTCCCCTTGAAAAAGGCTAGGTCTCTTGAAAATGAGCTGTCTTCCTGGTACAATGGTTTTCAATGGTTGCAGAAATTGTCTAGTTAGGTGAGCCCAATTAACCTGCCCCTGATGGTCCTGTGGGATCTAACTGTCCCTCCCTTACTCTTATTAACACACACACACACACACACACACACACACACACACATACACACACACACACCTAACCATACACTCCTCTTTTGCTCCCTCCCTCCCTCACACTTTCTCCCTCACTACTGCATTTCCTCCTGCCTCTATGGTTGGATCTGGGGTGTCATTGACCCATTTATGGATGGAGTTTTCTCTCCAGGTATCTGGTTATGTGCCTTTCTCTCTAGCACCTTGGCCAGGCAGGGTAAAATTCACCTTGAGAAGACACAACACATAGGGAACTAAGCACAGACGTGTGGGATCCCTTAACACTACCAGCATGGTTCAGGGCCCACACTCAGGGTCCGGTTTTTGGAGAAGGCTGTTCACTAAAAATGATGAGACTGGAAAAGAGTTAATTTGGGAAAATGGGGGCCAGGTGGGGAGTCAAGCCTCTAGTGGGAAGACTCACCGCCAATCTGGCCTTTTGCCATTCCTTCTATTGAGATTCTGAGACAAAGACATCCCTTAGGGGGGAAAAGTTCCAGCAACAGAAAATTAACAAGAATTTACATATGATTAACAAATTAAAGTTGCCTCAAGCTCTACTATCTCAACTAGACAATGAGTTAATTGCTCTGACCTTTCAGAGCCCTTGAGGTTGGCCTTCTCTTTTTGCATATTAACAATAGTGACAATGTTTGGTTTCGGTTAGACAGTTCTTTTTACATTTTATCACTAGTGACTCAACCTAGAGTCAATGACTTAATAGCTCTGACCATTCAGAGCCATCAAGGTTGGCCAGTTCCCTTTATATTTTATTACCAGTGTTAGGTTTTGGTTCCTGGCACAGACATACACCAATAACCCCAATATGAGTGACCACATGAAAAAAGAGAATTAAGGGAGAGAAAAGAGAACACAAATGATATGGACGAGAGAGAGAAAAAGATAAGAGATAAAAGAAAAGGTAGAAAAAGGATGATATATATATATATCCATCCATACATATACATATTAGAGGCCCGTTGCACAATATTCATGCAAGGATAGGCCCCTGGCTTTGCTCCCAGCTGCCCAGTAGCCGGCAGGTTCCCACTCCTAGGCTGCCCGGAGCCTCCTAACTTCTGTCTGATGCACCACTCCAGTAGCTGCCCCCACTGCTCTCCTTCCCCTCATAGCAGGCTTCACACAGCTCTCACCTGCATATGCAAATTAACCTTCATTTTGTTGGGTTAATTGGCATACATATTCTGATTGGCTGTGGGCATAGTGAAGGTATAATCAATTAGCATTTTCTCTTTTATTAGCATATATATATATATATATATATATATATATATATATATATGTATCCCCTACATAATAAAAGGCCAATATGCAAATTGTCCCCTCAACCAGGAGTTCAACCAGGAATTTGACCAGAGGGTGGGGTCAGCCAGCCAACCACCCACAATCCCTCCTTTTTGCAGGTCTGGCCTGATAGGCCCCGATCAGGGTGGGCTGCCTGGACCCCACCTGTGCATGAATTTGTGCACTGGGCTTCTAATATATGAGTAAGACATTAAAGAACCATAGATAAAACAAAAACAAAAAAAATACAAACACCCATCAAAAAGGGTTGGTACAGAATCTAAAGAGGCTGAGTTTATATACTGAAAATAAGATTAAGAATTGGATGGATATGGAGAAGACCTCAATTCAGTATTGAGGAAGTAGAATGGGAATGAGTGGATAAGAAGAAAGAGAATGAGAAGAAAATCCTATCCAATAAAAGAGTAATATGCAAATTAACCATCACTCCATGACAAAATAGGCCATGTCCATAGACACAAGATAGTGGCACCCAGTCCTCTCAGGCCCACTGATGTCCCCCAGTTTCAGGCAGGGCTGCTGCTGAGAGCAAGCAGCATGCTATCTGGGCTGTTGGCCTAGAAGGCTCCCAAGCACCCTCAGTTTATCTGCTCCCAGCTGTGCCTCTGGCCATTGGCCTGGGAAGCAGCTACCCCCCGCCCCTCCCGCCCAGGATCCATTCCTAGCTGTGACCTGGGCAGTGGCCTGGGAGAAGGAACACACATCCCATCGTGATATGCTCCCAGCCGCTACCCAGGCTGTGGGCCTGTAAGGTCCCAAGACCCCCGGTGAGTCCGAGGGAGGGGGCGACGACCCCATGTCAAACGCCAAGACCGAAACTTGATGCAAAACGCATAAGGTTTTATTAGTACAAGCGCAGCGCAGGGGCTTCTCAAGCAGCCAGCATCAGTGCTGGCTGGCTGAGAGCCCCGAGTAACTGAAGAATATGAGTTTATATAGGCAAAGACCATACGCAGGTGGGGTTACACATGGAGGGGGGAGAAGGAAACAAGGAAATAAACACCACACGCAGGTGGGCTCGTTAATTACATGTTTTATGACAGGGTCTATGCTTAGTCAACAGTCCCCATTGTCTCTCTCCTTCCCATTCCTCTGGGCAAGTCCTCAGGGTAGGGAGTTTCTGGGGACTTATTTCATTCTTGCCTAATCTTCAACCATAAAGAACTGACCTCCTCCCTGTCTAATCTTTAACCGTAAAGGTCACTTCCTGGAACAGGCAGTGGGGAAGGTCTATTCCTCAATCTTGGGGTCCTACAGGCCTACCCCCATTCTCCCACATGATCTGCTCCTAGCCAGGGCCTGGGCCTGGGCTGTGGGCCTGGGAGGTGCAAGCACTGCCTACCCCCCTCCCTCCCAGTGATCAGCTCTCATCTACAGGGGGTGGGAGGGTATAGGCCTCAGAGGTAGTCTGGGGTTTCAGCCTTCAAAGGGCCTGCACGACATGGAGTGATTCCCCCACACACACCTATAGCCTTGGAAATTCCCTTGCCCCCAGCTGAGTTATTGAAGATTGGGGGAGAGGGTATCTGGGCTATGTTGCCCAGCAAACCTCTCACATTGGGTAGAAACTTCTGACCATGTTAGAGAGGTAAGTGGGTTTTGTTTAAAATCTTTAGAAACCACAAAGGAAATATCTGAGGTAGGGTTTCACATAGGAATTAATTTATAATTTCTGAAAGCAAACGGGGACATTGCAGTTACATTACTGGAGAGTACCCCGAGGTCCGGAGGTTGGCTCTGCAAGGGCGGTGGTGGGTGCTCCCCACCCTGGTTCCTCAGCACTTTGGACAGGGCTTGAGCCCACCCAGGAAGGCCTTTTCCCTTACAGTTTTCACCAAGACTGGGAGGTTTTGTAGACATGAATAGAAGTGCCCGCACACAAGTCCTGAAGATGCTGGGACCAGCAGAAATGACAAACAAGCCAGGAAAAGAGCAAAACTAGAAACATCACAATCCCAACATAGATCATCTTTTTCTTCAGATGACAGTGTGTTTTCCTCTTCTTTTTCTTCTGGAAGCAAGAAAGATTCAAGTACTCACAATTCTACCAATGGAAAAATGAAGAGAAAGAGAGGACAAAAAAGGAATAAAAGGAGGAAAGAAAGAGAGGACAAAAGATGCAACATCAAGAAAAAGAAAAGGAAAAAGGGAAGAAACAACCACATGATATCACCTTTCCAAGGTCTCATGAAATTTCTGTTTAAGGAGTTTATTTTATGACACTTTTAGTTTGAGTTTATATTTTTACTGGTTTGTCAAGTCACAGCATGTACACTGTCCAATGTTAAAAAAAACAACAATAATTTAATAAAGAGGGAATATGCAGGGGAGGGCATTTGGGGATGATCAGGCTGACAGGGGAGTGGTTAGGGGGTGATCAGACTGGCAGGCAGAAGCGGTTAGGGGTAATCAGACAAGCAGGTGAGCAATTGGGGGTCAGCAGTCCAGGACTGTGAAAGGGATCCCAGATTAGAAAGGGTGCAGGCAGAGCTGAGGGCCACCCTCCCCCCCCCCCCAATGCACGAATTTCGTGCACCGGGCCTCTAATAATAATAAATTAATTTTTTCACCTTTTTTTACTTATTTATTTTTTATTTTTAATATATATTTTTTATTAAGGTATTATCTGTGTACATAGCTTATCATTGCCCCCCCCATAGATGCCCTCCCTCCCCAGAGTTTTGTGTCCATTGGTTGTTCTTATATGCAAGCATACCAGTCCTTCGGTTGATCTCTTATCTCCCCCAAATCTCCCTACCCCCTCCCCCAGCTGTCATTTGACAATCTGCCTGTTGTATTACTGTCACTATATCTATCTTTCTGTTCATTCGTTTATAATGTTCTTTAATATCCATAAATGAGTGAGGTCATGTAGTGTTTCTCTATCATTGACTGGCTTATTTCACTCAGCATGATGCTCTCCAATTCCATCCAGGTTACTGCAAATGATGAGAATTCCTTCCTTTTTATGGCAGCATAGTATTCCATTGTGTAGATGTACCATAGTTTTCTGATCTATTCGTCTGCTGGCGGGCACCTAGGCTGTTTCCAAATCCTAGCTATTGTAAATTGTGCTGCTATGAACATAGGGGTGCATATATCCTTTCTGATTGGTCTTTCTAGTTTCTTGGAGTATATTCCTAGTAGTGGAATTACTGGGTAAAATGGGAGTTCCATTTTCAGTTTTTTGAGGAAGCTCCATACTGTTCTCCACAGTGGTTTCACCACCCTGCAATCCCACCAGCAGTGCAGGAGGGTTCCTTTTTCTCCACAACCTCGCCAACATTTGTTGTTTGTTGTTTTGTTGATGTTGGCCATTCTGACAGGTGTGAGATGGTACTGCATTGTTGTTTTGATTTGCATCTCTCGGATAATTAGTGACTTGGAGCATGTTTTCATGTGCCTCTTGGCCTTCCTTCTGTCTTCTTTCAAAAATATTCTATTTAGGTCCATTGCCCATTTTTTAATTGGCTCATTCATTTTCCTTTTATTAAGTTGTATAAGCTGTCTGTAGATGTTGGAGATTAAAACTTTATCAGTGATATCATTTGCAAATATTTTCTCCCATACAGTGGGTTTTCTTGTTGTTTTTGTTGATGGTTTCTTTTTATGTAAAAAAGCTTTTTATTTTGATGTAGTCCCATTTGTTTATTTTCTCTTTAGCTTCCTTTGCCCTAGGGTTAATATAAGTGAGGAAGTTCTATAGGCATATGTCTGAGATTTTGCTGCCTGTGGATGTCTCTAGTATTTTTATGGTTTACTGTCTTATGTTTAAGTCCTGTATCCATTTTGAGTTTATTTTTGTGCATGGTGTAAGTTGGTGATCTAGTTTCATTCTTTTGCATGTATCTGTCCAATTTTCCCAATACCATTTATTGAAAAGACTGTCTTGACTCCATTGTATATTCATGCCTCCTTTGTCAAATATTAATTGAGCATATTGATTTGGGTTGATGTCTGGATTCTCTAATCTATTCCATTGATCAATATGTCTGTTCTTGTGCCAGTACCAGGCTGTTTTGAGAACAGTTGCTTTGTTATACAGCTTGAAATCTGGTATTGAGATTCCTCCTACTTTACTCTTATTTCTCAAAATTGCTGAGGCTATTCGGGGTCTTTTATTGTTCCAAATGAATTTTTGGAGAGTTCTTTCTAGGTCTGTGAAGTATGTCCATAGTATTTTCATGGGGAGTGCATTGAACTTGTATATTGCTTTGGGAAGTATGGACATTTTGATGATGTTGATTCTATCAATCCATGAACATGGTATGTTCTTCCATCTGTTTACATCTTTCTCTATTTCTTTTTTCAGTGTCGTATAGTTTGCTGCATATAGGTCTTTTACCTCCTTGGTTAAGTTTATTCCTAGGTATCTTAATTTTTTTGTGCGATGGTAAACGGGATTGCTTTTTTAGTCTCTGTTTCTGTAAGTTCACTATTGGTGTAGAGAAATGCCATTGATTTCTTAGCATTGATTTTGTGTCCTGCTACATTGCCAGATTCGTTTATTAAGTCTATTAGCTTTTTGATGGAGTCTTTTGGGTTTTTTATGTACAATATCATGTCATCTGCAAATGGTGACAGCTTTACTTCCTCGTTTCCAATTTTGATGCCTTTTATTTCCTCTTCTTGTCTAATTGCAATGGCGAGTACTTCTAGTACTATGTCAAAGAGGAGTGGTGAGAGTGGGCATCCCTGTCTAGTTCCTGTTCTTAGAGGGAATGGTTTTAGTTTTTGCCCATTGAGCATGATGTTGGCTGTGGGTTTATCATATAGCTTTTATTATGTTGAGGTATGATCCTTGTACTCCCACCTTGTTGAGAGTTTTTATCAGGAAAGGATGTTGGATTTTATCAAATGCCTTTTCTGCATAGATAGATATGACTATATGATTTTTATCTCTCAATTTATTTATGTGATGTATCACATTTATTGATTTGCGAATATTGTACCATCCTTGCATTCCTGGAATAAAACCTACTTGATCATAGTGTATGATCTTCCTGATGTACTGCTGGAGCAGATTTGCTAGAATTTTGTTGAGGATTTTGGCATCTATGTTCATGAGGGATATTGGCCTGTAATTCTCTTTCATTGAGTTGTCTTTATCTGGTTTTGGTATTAGGGTGATGCTGGCTTCATAAAAGGAGTTTGGCAGTGTTCCTTCCTCTTGAATTTTTTGGAAAAGTCTGAGGAGGATAGGTTTTAGTTCTTCCTTGAATGTTTGGTAAAACTCTCCTGTGAAGCCATCTGGCCATGGGCTTTTGTTTGCTGGAAGCTTTTTGATGACTGCTTCAATTTCTTCCCAAGTTACTGGTCTATTGAGATTTTTAGATTCTTCCTGCTTGAGTTTTGGAAGGTTGTATTTTTCTAGGAATATGTCCATTTCCTCCAGGTTGTCCAGTTTGTTGGAATAGAGTTGTTCATAGTATTTTGTAACAATCCTTTGTATTTTGGTGGGGTCTGTTGTTATTTCACCTCTTTCATTTTGGATTTTGTTTATTTGGGTCTTCTCTCTTTGTTTCGTGGTTAGCCTGGCTAGAGGCTCATCAATCTTGTTTATCCGTTCAAAGAACCAGCTCTTGGTTTTGTTGATCTTATGTATTGTGTCTTTGGTCTCTATGTCGTTAATCTCCGCTCTGGTTTTTATTATTTCCTTCCTTCTGCTTACACTGGGCCTTTCTTGCTGTTCTTTTTCTAACTGTTTGAGTTGTAGGGTTAGATAATTTGTTACCATTCTTTCTTGTTTTTTGCAATAGGCTTGTAGGGATATGAACTTCCCTCTCAAAACAGGTTTTGCTGTTTCCCATAGATTTTGGATTGTTGTGTTTTCATTGTCATTAGTGGCCATGATGTTTTTGATTTCTTCCTTGATTTCTCTGGTAACACAGTCTTTGTTCAATAGCATGCTATTTAGTCTCCATGTGTTTAATTTCTTTGGCTTATTATTATTGTAGTTGATTTCCAATTTTATGGCACTATGATCTGAGAAAATGCTTGATAAGATTTCTATCTTCTTGAATTTGAAGAGACTTTGCCTATGTCCCAACATGTGGTCTATCTTTGAGAATGACCCGTGTGCACTTGAGAAGAATGTATATTCTGTGGCTTTGGGATGAAATGTTCTGAAGATGTCGATTAATTCCATCTGGTCTAGTAGGTCATTTAGGATTGATGTTTCTTTACTGATTTTTTTGTTTAGATGATTTGTCCAGAGGTGACAGTGGAGTACTAAAATCTCCTACTATGATTGCATTGCTATTAATCTCTCCCTTAATGTCCTCCAGCAGTTTATGTATTTGGGTGCTCCCGTATTGGACATACATATGTTTACCGGGGTAATTTCTTCTTGTTGGATTGCTCCCTTTAGTATAATGAAGTGGCCTTCAATATCTCTTTTTATGTCCTTCACTTTGAGATCTAATTTGTCAGATATAAGTATTGCTACCCCAGCCTTTTTTTCATTTCCGTTCGCCTGGAAAATCTTTTTCCATCCCTTCACCCTCAGCCTGTGTGCATCTTTTTTTCTGAAGTGTGTTTCTTGTAGACAGAAGATATATGGGTCTTGCTTTCTTATCCATTCTGTTACCCTATTCTTTTGATTGGAGCATTTAAACCGTTTACATTTAAAGTTATTATTGATAAGTAGGTATTTGATGCCATTTTTATTCTATACCCCCGTGTTCCTTCTTTGCTTCCTATTTCTTTATTTTTACAGTAAACCCTTTAGCATTTCTTGCATTGCTGGTTTGGTGGAGATAAATTCCTTTAGTCTTTTTTTTGTCTATGAAGCTCTTGATTTCATTTTCAATCTTGATTGATAGCCTTGCTGGGTACAGTATTCTTGGATTCAGACCCTTCCTTTGCATGACTTTGTATATTTCATCCCATTCCCTTCTAGCCTGATGAGTTTCTGTGGAGAAATCAGTTGCTAGTCTGATGGGGGTTCCTTTATATGTAACCTTCTGTCTCTCTCTAGCTGCTTTTAAGATTCTTGCTTTGTCATTGTTGTTTTGCACTTTAATTATAATATGCCTAGCTGTTGGTCTTTGGGGATTCATTTTGCTTGGGACTCTACGACCTTCTTGAATTTGTATGGATTTTTTCTTCTCTATCTCAGGAAAGTTTTCTGTCATTATATCTTGAAACAGTTTTTCTATGCCTTCCTCTGTTTCCTTTCCTTCTGGAACCCCTATTATTCTAATATTGTTTTGTTTTGTAATGTCCCAAAGTTCCCGTAGGCTCTCTTCCTGCTTTTTAATTTTTTTTTCTAAAAGATGTTCTAATTGGGTATTTTTTTCCATCTTGTCTTCTAGCTCACTGATCCGGTCCTCTGCTTCATCTAGCCTACTTTTGATGCTTTCTATTGAGTTCTTTACAGTAGCTATGTCATTTTTCATTTCTTCTTGGTTCTTCTTCATTTCCTCTTGGGTCTTACTCATATTGTCAAATTTGTCTTCCATTCTTTTTAGCCATCCCATGATCATTACTCTGAATTCTTGCTCTGGTAGGTTGCTTGCCTCTAAATCATTTACTTCCTTTTCTGGTGATGGCTGATTTTCTTTCATAGGCGGGTTGTTTCTTAGCCTCCCTATGATCTATCTTTTTAGGACACCTGTTTATGTAGTTCTCTCTCTCCTGCTTAGATTTAAAGGTACAAAATACAACACTGTTAGGTCGAGGCAGGGGGTATAGCCCAGGGCAGATGCAAGCATCTGCAGGATGGATGGTGACAAAGATAGCTAGCTGGCTTGCGCCTTCCTAGGGCCTTCCTAGACCCCTGGCCAGAGGCAGGAATTCCACACCTCTCATGTCCTCTCCCCTCCCCTCCCTTAAACAGCTGTATAAAAGAGATACCTAGGCTGCTTTTGGGCGCGAACTTCCCTGGCCCACCCTCGGACCAGAGAGCTTCGCCCGGGAGTGCAGATTAAACCCCCCTTCTTAATCGCCTGGATTCTGTGTCTTGCTTCTGCGCCGCCTACCTCTCAGCTGGGATCTTACAAACCTCTCCGTCGGGACCTTACAACCTTTCAAACACAACCAGGTACAACACACTAGGCAGTGAACAGAAAAGCGTTTGCAGTATTAATATCCTCCAATAAAGGTGACTAGAACCCAGCTAACAAAATCATACAATCAAATAAACAGAATAAGCAAACCAATCTTACAAAAAAGCATAAAACTTTGATATAGTTACCATTTAGCATACAACTACAAAGGGGTAGAGAGAAGGATTTTTTTTTTTTTTAAGGACAGCGACAAGGTAGGTGCGAATGGACTTGGAGTAGGGGGTTGGGGGCTAGATATGCACTGGAATGGTGAAATTTTAGGAGGGGGTAAATAGAAAAAATAGGGAAAATCTAGAGCAGTAAAGAGTTAAGATAAGCAGGGCACCAAAAGGAAAGGGTTAGGAAGAGAGTGATGGCATAAAGGTAGGGTTGAGTTAGAATAGAGTGTTGGAGAAGGAAAGGTATAAATAGTCTGTTGAATAGTAATCCCAAAGGGGACAAAAAGAGAAAAGAAAGAAAAAGAAGAAAAAGAGAAAAAAGAAAGAAAGGAAAAAAAAAAGGAGTATAATATGACACTTAAAAAGTAGTAATAAAAATAAACAAAAGAAAATAAGATAAAAAAGATAAAAAAGGTAAAATAGTAGTAGTAATAATGTTAATTCCATATAAAAAATGAATTAATTAAAAAGGTAAAATCAAGTGAGGGCAGATGAAAAAAATTCTTGAGTAAACTTTGCAATTAAAGTAGGTAAAAAAACAAAAATTAAACAGTTAAAAAGTAAAAATTGAAAATTAAAAATTAAACAAAATTTGCTGTAATGAAGGTCATTCAGTTTCTGTGTTGTTCTGTCTGGCACACCTGTTCCCCGTCTGGGAGTTAGTTGCAGATCCCTGTGTTACACTGTTTCTTCGTGTTGATTACAAGTCCTGATTTTTAAGCCGATCTAGAGACCATATGAGCTTTAGCCTCTGGGTGGCAGTGTTTCTGGATGACTTCCAGGACTCTAAAGCCTTTCTATCTTTTTCCCCCTCTCTGTGTCCCTGCTCTATGGAGGGCTGGGGGTGGGGCGGTCCCGAGCTGGCTGCACTCCCCTGTAATTCTGCGGATATTTCTTGGATTCAGATCCAGATGTGCTGCTCCTTAGATATCCCCCCTCTTAGGAGCCCAGTCCACAGGCAGGTGCGCCTCCAGCCGAAAACCCTGGGGCTTCCTGCAAATCCAGGACCAGTCCTTCAGCCTCTGTGCGCCTGGCGCTCGCGCAAGATCTGGTGAGTGGGGGTTGCTGCACTGAGTCAGGACTACCGGGCCGAGGGGAACTCACCCACCGGATCGCTGGGAAATCTGAGCTCCTCTGAGATCAACGGTTCGCGCTGACTATGATCAGTTGGTGTTCCTTGGGGCTGTGGATAATCAGGCCTCCGACTCAAACCTCCTCCCTTCCAAGATCTAATAATAATAAATTTATAAAAAATTGATTTTAAAAATGGTATAAAAATTTAAAATAGCAAATAAAAATAAAATAAAATATAGTGATGGAAAAATAAAGTGAAAAGAAATGGAAAATGAAGCAACAAATATAAACAGGGAAATAAGAAGAGAAGAAATTAAAAAAAAGAATAACAAAATTAAAAAATAAAATTGAATAAAATGAAGTGTCGTTCTTTTGACTGGCTTATGATCCTACTTGTCTGTACTGTACTGTTTCTCAGTTTCCCATTGCTGGGGCAGAAGATTTCTCTTTAGGCCCATCTCTGTGGATGCTTAGGGACTATTCAGATTCCTTTGTGTCATTCAGGGTGGAATCTGAGTGTGGCTGTATTGTTTGCCTGCAGTCTGGAGGCTATCTCTCAGGAGAAAATGGTGGCCCAGGTCCAGGCTCAAGTATGACTTAGCACCAGACTCCATACCACCTCTCCTGGACCAACTCCCCTCCCCAGACTCCACAAGTCCATACCTTCTCCCACACCTCAGCCAGGGGTAAGTGTCTGTATCCAAAAGATCCTAAGAACTAGGTTCAGTGAAGAAAGGAACATGCCCCAAAGCGTCTCTGCAAGCTCCTCTCTTGTCAGCACTGCGTGGTCCGGCCAGCCCTTGAGGGCTACCTGAGCTCAGATCCAAAATCCAAAGTCCAAATTCCCCTGCCTCCCACAGTCCCTTGGACCCTTTTATGACAGTCAGATGCTTTGCCTCTCCCCAGAGATGCTGCTTGGCACCAGCTGTTTCCCCCTGACCCTTTGGGCACAGAGGTCTGGCAGACTCTCCTACCTAGATCTTTGATTTTAGCCTTATTCAGGGAATCTCTGCCCTTCCTGGCTGCAAACTGTCTCACCAGCTGAGTCTCCTTTGCCAATTTGGGCTGAATTCTATTTATTTCAGCCGCTCACTCTATTTGCTCCAGGACAGGCTCAGGACACATACGTCTATTTCCCCGCCATTTTGTCTCCCACCCTTAAGTTGTTATCTTAAATGTTTCTATTTAGGGTAATTCTGACAAGCGACTTTATAATAATATTGATAAATTTTAGAGCTTCAAGACATTCAGCTTAAAGACTAATAGATCAAGTTAACTACATGAAGATATTAAGGGAAAAAAAACTAAAGGCATCTAAAACCAAAAAAGAAGGAGAGATGAAACTGTCCTGGAAAAACATTTGAAAGGAAAGTTTATTTACTAACATCATTTGCCAAAGTTATACTATTTAGTTAGCTTTCATGCCCTACTAGTCTCATAAACCTGGCACAATAGTAATTATGTTTAAAGTTAGAGGCTAATTAATGAGTTAAATTCATTGTCTTTGATTCTGCATTTGACTCATAAAGCTCATTTCTTTTCCAATAATTTTCTGGTTTCCAATTCTTCTTGGTAGAGTCACTCGTGTTTTTCAGATTCTCTTTTTGCTGTCATCTTGAGAGGTTTGGAAAAAGATGAGTTCTGAGTTCTGAGTTCATGAGTGATGACTTCTTACTGAAGCGTTATGCATACATAGTAACTCCTCTGAGGTTTCTTGAGATGCCCTTTGTGTCTAAAGCAAATAAAAAGGATATATTTTAAAGTAAGTATAACCTAAATTGTTATAATTGTTTTCTTTAGTTTAGAATCAGCAACTCAGAGATCAGCTTTAAGTGTGAAAAAAAAAACTAAAACATTTAAAATATTTATCATCAATGTCCACTGAATTAAATCTGAGTTATAGAGTTAATCATTCTTCTATTAGTACTCATGTAATCTGATAACTCAAGGAATAATAGAATCAGTTTAAACATTTTAAAGTAGAATGGTATAACTTAATTCAAGAGTATGGAACAATTTTTAAATCACATTTTCCCCTTTTCTGTCAAACAGTCTTGTTTAAGATCAACTGGTGTTAAAAATAAAATGAACCTTTACTGAGAATAGTTTGGAAAGACCAATTCAGTGATAATAATTATGGATAGTGAAATACTAAAAAGGAAAAACAAATGCCACCCTCCTTCCAGAAATCTATAAAATAAATTGCTATTAAAGGAAGTAGAGAAAAAGCAAAAACACCATATTTATCCAAAATGTAATTTTCAGTTAAGTGAATTAAAGAACATTAAATGAATAAATTAACCTGTAAAAATAGCTCAAGTTGTGTTATTTTGTCTTCCAAACTCTTTATAATTTCGTCAATCTTCTGTTTATACTTTTCTCCCTTACACTCTTCTGCCATGGGCATTTTCATATCTGTTCTGAGGTTTATCGCTTTTTGTTTCCACTTCTCTCTTTTAGCCCTTAGTTCTTCAAGTCTCATTATAAGAGCTTCCTCTAAAAACTCCTGTCCACGTGTCTTTTCTTCATCCAGACGTACACTTTTTGAAGTTGCTAGTTGCAGTTTTGCTATAGGCTCATCATTCTGCATGAATAAAAGAATGCAGTTTGGTTATGATGATATGGACACCAGTATGAAATTTTGAAATGAGTTCAGTTGCAATAAAATGTTATCTGTATAGTAGTAGAGTCCTGGAATGTGAAATCTCGAATTACTCAGAATCAAGACCAAAGTTAAAATGACCAGGAATCACAAAAATATATGTACTGTTGACATCTTTGCCATGCAACTCTGCACTTGAATTTATACTCCTTTTCCTATGACCCTTTCATGTCTTTCCTCCATAAAATGACTACACATTGCCCCTTAGTAGAAAGTCTCTTACCTCTTCCCAGTTCTTAACTCTTCGTAATCTTTAAAAAGTTTTAGGGATATCATATTGTGGTATTGTGAACTGTCACCAAGTTAAGACTTTAAAAATGAGACTAATTGCTGAAATCAGTTTGGCTCAGTGGTAGAACGTCGGTCTGTGGACTGAAAGGTCCCGGGTTTGATTGCGGTCAAGGGCATGTACATTGGTTGCGGGCACATCTCTGGTAGGGGGTGTACAAGAGGCAGCTGGTCGATGTTTCTCTCTCATTGATGTTTCTAGCTATCTCTCTCCCTTCCTCTCTGTAAAATATCAATAAAAATATTTTTTTAAAAATGAGACTAATTAATTAATCTTATGAATATGGATTCTAATGCCATAGGTCTTTTACTGAACCAGAGACATTTTATGCTAATTTGAATTGCATTCCAAGAAGAAATCATTCCTTGGATTACAGAGAAATTTAAAAATGTTACTGTTAAAGTTTAGCAACATAAGCCCTACATTTTTTAGAACCAAAAAAGTGGGGGTGGGAGGCTTACTTCAATAATGCTATCTTAAAATTCTTTGTTACTTCCCACAAAGTAAGGGAACATACTAAACAAAACATCATCAACAATAACAAGCTTGCTTGAATGTCAGTGATAATGGTGACTGTGTAGGGCCCCAAGATTGAGGAATTGACCTTCCCCACTGCCTGTTCCAGGATGTGACCTTTACGGTTAAAGATTAGACAGGGATGAGGTCAGTTCTTTACGGTTGAAGATTAGGCAAGAATGAAATCAGTCCCCAGAAACTCCCTACGCTGAGGACTTACCCAGAGGAATGGGAAGGGGAGAGGCAAAGGGGATTGCAAGATTACCAGATGGGACTGTTGACTAAGCATAGACCCTGTCATAAAACATGTAATTAACGAGCCCAGCTCCCCTTCTTGGAATTTCTTTGTTCCCTTTCTCCCCCTCCATGTGTAATCCCACCTGCGTGTGGTTTTTGCCTTTATAAACTCATGTTCTGCAGTTACTCGGCGCTCCAGTCAGCCAGCACTGTTTTTGTCTGCCTGAGAAGCCCCTGCGCTGCGCTTGTATTAAAACCTCATGCGTTTTGCATCAAGTTTCGGTCTCAGCGTTTGACTTGGGGTCGTCGCCCACTCCGTCGGTCTCACCGGGGTCTTGGGACCTTACAACTGCTGTGTGACTGCTATGTCTGGGTGTCATCTGAGTCTCTCCCTGGAGAAGCTCACCCTGAGAACCCGCAACCCTGTTGTGAAGAAGGAAGGAGACCAGGCCACGTGGTCAGTCCTTATACAGGTGTGTAGCTGAGACTGCCCCAGCGAGTGTCCCAGTGAAAAGCCTGCGGCACCTGACAAACCCGTGAATGAACAAGCCTTTAGATGATTCCACTTCCCATCTGGTGGCAATTGGAAAGGAAATGAGCTGGCCTCACTGCAGTTTTGAGAACACGTAAATGCTGCTTTAAGACATAAGGTTTGGAGGTGGCTATTAAGCAGCAATAAGTAACTGGCACAGGTACTGACAATAAGAAACACTGCTGGTTTTCAAAATGGCAGCCAAATAGGCAGATGTGTGCATCATCTTCACATGGAACAGATAGAAGGAAAAATTAAATCAAATAACATCCACCCAGAATTGACTAATTAAACATCTGGTGAGACAATCCATGGCTGGAAGTGACAGAGGACAATTGGAAAATGGTAAGATCCAGGATCTGGGCTAGAGAGAAAGATTCTCGACCACTGGGACAAGAGGGTTTGAAAGAAACTGCGCTGAACCAAGTCCAAATCCCTTTGGGACACATGTAACACTCAACTGTGGGAGGGGATCCACAGGAAAGCAGGCAGTCAGGGAATCTAGATCTAAGTCCACAGCCATGAGAGACCACACCCACAAAGACAGCCTGAAGAACTGCCCGAGCCACATGGTACCAGGGAGAGTGGGGGAGAGAAACTCGCAGTGGTTCCTTTTAAAGAAAAATCTTATATTTTCTTTGTTTTTACTCACTAAGTCCAGTTCATAGATCATTTCAATTACAAACACTAACCAAGGCTGCTGTGCAGGTGAAGGTGCAGGTTTATGGATTCTGGGGAGAGGAGCAAGATAGGGAAAGGTGACCAGATATCCGGCACTGGCACATTCTGTACTCTCCAATGGTAAACAGCCATGTGTCTCCCGAAAAGTCAGCCCCTCCCAGCACCTACAGGACAACTAGTGCGGCACACCTTGCCTTGATCTTCACAGAGGAAAAAAAGACTGCATAGCCCCAGGGAGCCCTTGCAAACTGGGTTGAGATTACCCAAGCCTCCCTCCTGCTCTCCATGGCCCCAGGCATCTTGGTTGGGTTTATTTGCATATTCGCTCCTGATGGCTTGTGGGTGCAGCGAAGGTATGGCCAATTTGCATATTACAAATTGACACGTGGAGAGATGTCCCATTGGGATCAGACCCCAATGGGCAGTTGGACATCCCTCGAGGGGTCCCAGATTAGAGAGGGTTCAGGCTGGGATGAGGAACAGCCCATATCCCATGCACAAATTTCATTCACTGGCCTCTAGTTAAATATCAAAGAAACAAGGACCTAAGGATTTTAAATACATTTTTCATTTATAGTTTCTCCCACAGGTCCAATTGTCATATAATCCTATATAATTAAAAGTCTAATTGGCAAATTGTCCCCTTGGCAGTCATTTGATTGGAGACCAGGAGTTTGACTGCTCGCTATGATATGTTCCCACTGGCTACCTGAGGGCAGGGGTGATGGGGACGGTAGTGCAGTGAGAATGTGAGGTTCTGCCCAGCTAACTCTCACTCCCCCAGCTACCCTTCCCCGGAACACCAGGGCTCACACTCATGGTGTCTTCGGAATGAGCCAGGCCACAGCTGCTGGGGATACAGGAGCTGGTCAAGCTCCCCAAGGGTTTGTGCAGGAGCCAGTCTCGGGGCCAGCAGGAAGAGCTCACGCTGCCTGCCCAGTTTCTGTGCAGGGACACTGGGCAGCCCAGAGGCCCACACTATGCCTGGGCCCCTGACGTCCAGTCGTGCTCACTGAATCTCCATGTGGGGACTTGGGTGCTGTTATCAGGTGGAAGGGGGTGCACAAAGGCCTGGGGGCTCAGGCGCTGCCCAGGGCCCTTCCATGCCAGACACTTGTTCTTCAATTGCCAGCCAGGCCTAGGGACTGCACCCATGCACGATTTCATGCACCGAGCCTCTAGTGCTAAAATGAAGAAATGGCTCTGGGCTAACATCCAATCCAGGGTGTCCAGGAATACATGGTCTAAGGATCATATCAAGTCTTATAAAACCTAAGGCCTCAGAAATATTTATGGGGTGCCTCAAGGATTTTCAGAATGTAAGAGTCTTAAAGCCACTGTCTTACAGCTTCAGGAATCCCAAGGTGAAGAGCTTATCTGAAAACCATTTGTGAGGTTGCTTGTCTAATGGCATGATCTGCAATATTATTTAGTAGAAAACAAAGCCTCTTGACTTCTATGAAGAATGATGCATAATTCTCAACTTTCCTAAGGGTAAATATTTTTTTTAATATATATTTTATTGATATTTTACAGAGAGGAAGGGAGAGAGATAGAGAGCTAGAAACGTTGATGAGAGAGAAACATCAACCAGCTGCCTCTTGCACACCCCCTAACGGGGATGTGTCCTCAACCAATGTACATGCCCTTGACCGGAATCGAACCCCGGACCTTTCAGTCCGCAGACCGACGCTCTACCGCTGAGCCAAACCGGTTGTGGCACTAAGGGTAAATATTAAAAAAATATATACAAATGGCAGAATAAAAGCCAGATATAAGAGCACTGTAAAGATAATACAATTACAATAAATAAATCATGATGAAATATGTAAGAAAGCTTCCATGATAAGTAGTATCCTAAAATACTTTATAATATTTAACCAGCTATAGTTTAACTGATGGCAGATTAAATTTCATACATACTTGACTTCTACTTTGATTTAGTTTGTTCTTGAAATCTTGTTTCTTATCTTCTAAATGCATACTATGACGTGAATCAATCTCCAGGAAAACCTCTATTATAGATAGTTTTTGTTTGGTGTTAGCCAGTTCTTGTTGAAGTTGTTTCACAGTGGCCTAGTAAGATATTTCTGTTACTGATTTTATAAATCACATTATTATTAAATTATGTTAATAATACATAACTTCATATAAAGCATGGAAAAAACAGTTGTGAGCATGTGAAACACAGAGTTCATTCTTGTATTGTTATTAACTAATTATTCTATTATTCTCCATGCAAAAAAAAAAAAACCCTATAAAAAGTATAAACCTACTTTTTTCCCACCCTGGGTGTACCTTGTTAGAGTCATATATTGCTATCATAATGTTATGATAATAAGCTATGGCTGGAAAAATATCACCAGCTATATCAATTCACCTTCTTTTTCTCATATGGACATGCTCCTTTTTGCTTAATTGGGTTAAAGTCACAGAAAATGTCCCC
This sequence comes from Vespertilio murinus, assembly GCA_963924515.1. Classification (NCBI taxonomy): domain Eukaryota; kingdom Metazoa; phylum Chordata; class Mammalia; order Chiroptera; family Vespertilionidae; genus Vespertilio; species Vespertilio murinus. The sequence goes on from OZ004704.1 coordinate 100,007,150, forward strand.
TATACACTCCTCCTGCCTAATCAGACAGCTGATTCAGCCCCACTCTCATCCCCTTCCCCATAAATCTCAAAGATATACAATCTACCAGCATCTCAAAGAGAAATGGGCATGTAGGTTGATCAAGTGGTAGTAAATTCAATATTAAGGAAACTTTTCTCTTTTTATTTATTTTTTAACCAGAGGCTTAATTTACTTCAGAGTTCCTCATACATTCAATCCCCTGTTCTAATCCTTCCAATAGGTTCCTAACTTAGAAGAAAAGTAAGCCATTCGAATAGCTTTCAGGGCCCTAGGTAACCAGGCCTTAATCTCCCTCCCTGCTACACATAAACCCTGCCAGCCATCATTAATCTGAAATAAAAATTCAATGCCAAGTTAATAAATCACAGAGAGCTACAATTCTCTCTGTATTGGACAAACTTATTTCCAAATGAGAGTAATTAGTTCTCAAAATGAGAAACATGAGCACATTATTTGTAAAAATATTCAAAGAAAATTGTAAATAGTAGCGGAAAGATTAAATCAAGTATATTATTGTGTTTTCTAAAACTCATTACATGTGTCTCAGAATTATGATTTAATGAAAAGTAGATGCCTTTAAAAGAGTTGAGAGGTCATATGAATATATTACTCAAGACTGAAATATTTCCAAATTTAATTTAAATTGGCATGAATAAAAATAACATTATACAAACTAAAATTTATAAGAAGCTATTGAAGGAAAGGTGGTATATGATATAGCATCTACATTTCAGTTCATCTGGGCCATCTGAACTTAGCTGTCAAATTAATCCACTTACTTGAGTCTTAATTTCAAAATACTCATTTTAGGTAGAGCATTCCATTTACCTACTTCCTAATGGTTTTAAATTTGGTGACAAAGATTAAAATTATTATTCTATTAATATAAAACTAAATTATTAATATAAATGTGTATGTATTAATAATCTATAATGTAACCTATTAAAATTTCATGGGCACCACAATGTCTTTACTCAAAGCAAAGCACTTCTCAGGTTTAACGTTCACCTACTGGATACATCGTCTGCTTTAAAGCTGATAGAGCAAACGCATTTATACACTGAACAGTTTAAAAAAATATATTTTAATTGGTTTCAGAGAAAAAGAGAGAGAGAGAGAGAGAGAGAAGCATCAACGATGAGAGAGAATTATTGTTGACTGTCCCCTATATACCCCTAACTGGGGATTGAGGATGCAACCTGGCATGTGCCCTTGACCAGAATTGAACCTGGGACCATTCGGTCCTCAGGCCAATGCCCGATCATCTGAGCCAAATCAGCTAGGGCCATAATCTCTACATTTTTAATATTCAACTAGATTCAACATTTTAGCCATCATCAAATGTTACTCTAAATTTTTCTCTTAGAAAATTTGAAAAATACTTAACTGTCTGGATACTTACATCTCTTTTTACATTATCATTTTCATACCGATGTGTTCTGTCTTTTAAAAGATGCAATTCATTGATTAGCTTCTTAATTAGTTCATTCATCCTAAGAACATAATTTTTATTTTCATCATCAAATACTTTTATGATTTCTACAATCTGGTCTTGGATGCTATTTCCTGTCTTTCCTTTCCTGTCAGCTTTGTTGTGAGCCTGGTCCAGTTGCTGTCGAAGCAGCATATTTTCACTCTCCAGGTGAGATATCCTCTTCAATAAGGATTCCTGCTTTGCAATGTCTTTATCCACTTTGCCTTGTTCCTCTTCATACGCGTGTTTAGTTTCCTCCTTTTCACACTGTTTTTGACTGAGGCCTGTTTCTAAAACCAATGTCCCTTCTTGGTGAGCATCTCTTATGTGACGCAGCTCGTTTTCTAAGCTATTGATTTTACTTTCTTTTTGAGAAAGTTGTTGAGAAAGAATCTCATTGTTATGTTTTAGGTTAGAAATATCCAGATTTATTTTGTCCCATAATTCATCTCTTTCTATCTGGGAAGCAAGTAGTAGGTCTCTTTCTGATGTCTGAGAATGCTCATGATCCTGTACAGCGGTAGCCAGTATAAACTGGTATGATTTAACCTCTGCTTCCAGTCTTCCTCTGTTTTGTTGTTCATTCTCCAGTTTACAGTTTAGCATTATACACTTATCTCTCAGAACTTCAAGCTGTGTATTGTGTTGAAATTCTTTTTCTGTTATTTTCTTTTGAAGATGGTCATTCTTTTCTTTGAGAATTGCAATGTCCTCAATATATTTTTTTTCTATTCCCTGGGTTTGATTTTTTAATGTGTCTATATCCAGTCTTAATTTGGCAATTTCATCCCACAACTTGCGATTTTCATGCAATAAACTTTTTTCTTTGTCAGAACTCTCAGAAATCTAAGTAACACAAAGGAGACTTTTAGCTAAAACATTGAAATAACGTGCCATGATAGCCTTTGAAATTAAAGAATAACCTATGATTATAATAAAAAGTTGCAATAATTGGATAGCCCACTGGGAAAAAAATAGAGTGGGATACAAACCTCTAACTTTATACAAGCAAATATTCTCCAAAGTTCAAAAATGTAATATAATATGATGAATTTTCAAGTGAAAAAAAAAATCACAAGATAATTTAGAAAGGTTTGTTGTTGTTTTTTTAATTATCACAAGCCCAGAATGAATTTAACTAAAAGACTAATAATTCTACTCTTAAAAGTTGATATGACAGTCTGAACATATAGCTACCCCACGGTAAGAGTATTAACCATACTAATATTAGGACAAACTAAATTTCCTAAAATTCTTTCCCCCCAATATTATCCCTTAGATATTCTACTTTTCTAATACTTTCATAATCAGTTATAAAAACTACCTCTATTAATGATTGATAATCAAGCATTTTCTTAAGCACTTCTACATCCATCAATGAACTTATTTAGTTAACACAATCTACAATAGAGGGGTTAAAAAGATAAGCAAGTTCAGGATTTCCCCCAGGTTTTCAGACTCCACAATTCCCGCTCTTGCACCAATCCATAGTTTTCCTCCAGTGTGGATATAGAAACACAAAAGAAGCCTATGTTTCAAAAAAAACAAATGATAAGTAGGATAAAATTTACAGAGTCTTCTTAGAAAATCATGAGATTATTTGTTGCTTCAATAACATTTATTTCTTATTCATGATGTTTAAAGTGGTATTAAATGTGAAATGGGGGAAATACACTAAAATACTTAACAATAAATTGTCACTACATCTATATTAGGGCTTGTATTCTCTTCAGAATTCCCTTCTCAAAAGTAGAAGAATGACATCTAAAATGTGATCTCTGAACTTGCTATTACTTTCCTCCATACCATCATTGGAAGTGAAAACTAACTTCTATATTAATATATCAGGAAATAAAATCACTGCCAAAATCTGGAACATCGATTGTTATTAGCAATACCTTTAATATCATGGAAAACACATCAATTATTATGGAAAATATTAAAAGCCTTCTCTTTAGAAGAGGCCATTGTGAATATGACTACTTGAAAAAAATGGATTTGAATTAACAATATCACTTTATGCAATGGATCTAAAAAGCCCCCCCCCCTCTCTCTCACACACACACACACACACACACACACACACACTTTTTTAATTTTTTATAGTTTCCATTGTACAGTATTGTTTTGTAAAATATATACAAACTCACTCATACTCACATACTGGTACATTTGCAAATGACTAAACTACCTCAGAAATTATTTTCTTATGAGCTATTTCTATCACCTTTGGTTTGCAACAGTGTTTGGACAGAATTCCATCTTGAAATATTCTGGCCTTCTGTTCTGAAGAAGGTTGCCTCTGAGTGTAATTTCGCTCTTCTACAACCTAGGGATACATTTAATTTAGTTTTTTTGTCTCATTCTATTAAAAAAAAAAAAAGTCAAAAGCTTAAGAGCAAGACCTTAAACAAACTGTGAAAAGGAAGTAGCCTGTTTAAGCACAAGGATCTTTCCTTTTCATGAAAAACTAAAATTGTGATAGCTACATTTGTCTTAGAGCAAAAATACATATTCTGAAATAGAATTTCTTCATGGACATTTCACTAGTTCCATCACAGTCTCTAGGCAATTTAGCCTGCATGTTAACATTTTTTAAGAGCCATGTCAATGTATAGGCTCAATTTATTTTCCATTTCTTCATTTAGAAAACATTCACAAGCATCTATCAGATGCCAAGGATAGCAATAAATTAATAATAATTTAAATAATAAATGTCACAGTTCACATTTAGAATGAGAACATTTTTTGGTTTGTTATAAATGTAATAATATACATTAAATGACAAAGATATAAATATTGATGAAGCACAGTTAGAAATAAGAGATTTTCCCCAAAGATAAATTTACCTCATTCTCTCTTATAATCTCAAGTGGCATGTCTTGTGTTCTAATGGTGGTTTCAAGTTGTGGGTGCATTTCAACTTCTTTAATAGAGTGCTCTTCTTTCTTTGTTGACTGCACTCTATTTTTTTCACATGACATATCAGATTTTTGTCTTTTCTCTTTTTCTTCTCTTAAGGGAAATCTGCAGTTAAATCCAACCAAAAAAAATGTAATCAACATAAGATAAACTGTTATATTGTAAGGTGTCTTGTGTAAACCTCATGGTAACCACAAAGCAAACACCTCCAGCAAATTCACAAAAGATAAAGAGCATGAATCAAAGCACACTATGTAAAATCTTCAATTCACAAAGAAAGGCAGCAAGAAAGGAAGAATGGAACTACAAAAAAAGCCAGAAAACAACTAGATAGCAATAGTAAGTTATTACCTGCCAATAGTTAATTTGTGAATGGATTGACTTCTCCATTCAAAAGGCATAGGATGAATTGGTGCGGTGAACACACAAGGCAGTGTATAGATGATGTATTGTAGAATGTGTACCTGAAACCTGTATAATTTTGTTAACCAGAGGCACCTCAATAAATTCAATAAAATGAAAAAAAATAGGGAGGGAGAAAAATGGCATAAGAATACACAGACATGTTCTGAGCCTTGTCTAGGAGCAGAAAGAAAGAACAGCTGATGGTTACATGGGGAGTGTTTCTTTAAAAAAATATATTTTATTGATATTTTACAGAGATGAAGGGAGATAGAGCTAGAAACGTCAATGAGAGAGAAACATCGACCAACTGCCTCTTGCACACCCCCCCACCGGGGATGTGCCCGCAGCCAAGGTACATGCCCTTGACCGGAATAGAACCTGGGACCTTTCAGTCCGCAGACAGACGCTCTATCACTGAGCCAAAGCGGTTTTGGCTGGGGAGTGTTTCTTAGCAAGTTAAGGGACAGCTAAACTCCAGGAGAAAGTGGGGGACTGCTGGACAGGGTTCCCCTGACCTGGCAGCCCACATTGCAGCTAGCTCCCCTCTTGGAGCAAAGGGCTCGGATGAGGAAACTTGTGCCATCTTAAACGAGAAAGTGGATATTATTGGAAGCCTGAAAATCCACAACTGTGGTGATGACCAAACAGCTGTGAGTCCCAGAACACTAGTCCCCAATCGGCACAAACATGTGGATTCAAAGGAGCTCTTCATTCCACCACAGAGAGGGGAGAGGTCAGATTTTTCCTGGGATAAGGTGAGGTCTCTAGTGGTAGGGAGAGAAAGAAACGTGCTTTGCGAGAGCTATAGGGGAAGTTTGTGCCTAGAAGAATCGGTGGCTTTGGGCCTGGTGTGATCCATGAATGTGGAGAGATGTCCTTAGAGCTGCTAACAGAAGGGGTCACTGGGAAGGAACCCATTTTGATCTGACCTGAAGGGGCAGCCTAAAAATTTCAGGGGAATGCAGGCTGCTTAGACTTGTGCAGACCCACTGTCTGCACACTTGGGGTTTTCCTGCTTCTGATTACTAAGCTCAATACATAATACAACCTAGTTGGCAATACCTTGGGAGACTGCAAGGAGAAGTTATTTCTCTGGAACTTGGGCATTGGAGCTAGAAATGACCATTGGAGAGCCAACTCTGAGACAGCCCCCCTCCACAAACTGACATTGAGTGCCACAGGGAAAGAAGGCTAGAGAGGCAATAGATTGACCCAGAAATCAATCCAGAAATACTGCCATCCTGGGGCTGAATCACAAATTGACTCTTGTGTAATCAAAAATAAAGGAATATGAGAAATTAAGACACAGCCTTCTTAAAAATTAGGACTGACTTACAACACTGAGGAACAGTGAAACAGGGAAATGCAATACTATCGGGACTGGGAAACAGGAGTGCCAAACAGAACAATAGAGGAAGTGAATGGCCATCACTACTGCACCTTTTATTTTTTAATATTATTTTTATTTTTTATTTTTGCATCTTTTACTTAAGAAAATATTTTTTTCCTTTTTTCCTCACTTGATTTTACCTTTTGAATTATTACATTTTATTTTCAATCAGTGTTATTATTACTGCTATTTTATCTTTTTTTAAGTGTCATTTTATTTTATCTTTATTTTACTTTGGGATTAGTATTCTACATTCTATTTTTATCTTTCCTTTAGCATTGTTTTACCCTATCTCAATTCTATCTTTATGCCATCATTCTCTTCCTAACTTTTCCCCTTTTGGTGTCCTGTTTATCTTAATCCTTTTCTGCTTTAGAATGTTTCTCTTCTTTCTGTTTACACCATGCTAAAATTCCACCCTACTTATATATCTAATTTCCAAACCCTTGCTTCAAGTCCATAAACACCTCTCTCTTTCTTCACTGTCTTAACTGCCCAACAATTGTTTTACCTCTGTCCTTTTGTTGTGGTTTACTTGAATGTTGATTATATCAAATTTTTATGCTTTTTTGTGAGATTGTTTTTTTTTAAACTAAATCTTTATTGTTCATATTATTACAAATGTTCCTCATTCCCCCCCCCCCAATTGCTCCCCTACACCAAGTTTCCATTCAATTCTCTGCCCTTTCCCCATCCCCCATTGTTCTCATCCATAGGTGCAGTTTATGTTCAGTCTCTTCCCACCCCGCTCCACTCCCCATTTCCCTGAGAATCATCAGTCCACTCCCCTTCCATACCTCTGATTCTATTATATTCACCAGTTAATATTGTTCATCATGATTTTTACTTCCCTTGGTTTTTAGACTCACTTGTTGATAGTTACGTGTTTGTTCATAATTTTTATCTTTATTTTCTTCCTCTTCCTAAAGAACCCCTTTCAGCAATTCATATAATTCTGGCTTGGCAGTGACGAATTCCTTTAGCTTAAATTTATTTGTGAAGCTCTTTATCTGGCCTTCGATTCTGAGTGATAGCTTTGCTGGGTAGAGTATTTTTGGCTGTAGGTTCTTGTTATTCATCACCTCGAATATTTCTTGCCATTCCCGTCTGGCCTGCATGGTTTCTGTTGAGAAATCAGCTGACAGTCGTATGGGTGCCCCTTTATAGGTAACTACCTGCTTTTGTCTTGCTGCTTTTAATATTCTCTCTTTGTCTTTAGCTCTTGGAATTTTAATTATGATGTGTCTTGGTGTGGTCCTCTTTGGATTCCTTTTGTTTGGGGTTCTGTGTGCTTCCTGGACGTGTAAGTCTATTTCTTTCCCCAGGTGGGGGAAGTTTTCTGTCACTATTTCTTTCAATATGTTTTCGGTATCTTGCTCTCTGTCATCTTCTGGGATGCCCATAATTCTGATGTTGGTTCGCTTGAAGTTGTCCCAGAGGTTTCTCACACCATCTTCAACTTTCTGGATTCTCTTGTCTTCTTGCTTCTGCAGAGGAGTGTCCTCTGGCTCTTTGTGTTCCAAATATTGGACTTGATTCTTGCAATCTTCCAATCTGTTTTTAGGACTCTGTATAATATTTTTTATTTCAGAGAATGTATTCTTTATTTCTAGTTGATCCCTTTTCATATCCTCATAGGTCTCATTTATTTTATTGGCCTTTTCTAAGAGATTGTTGAACAACCATATAAGCGTGGCTTTGAACTCTATATCCAGTCGCTTTTTGTCCTCCATTTCTTTCGTTTGTGCTCTGTTTCCTCGTTTTGGCATTTTCGCTGCTTCCCTGAGTTGGTAGGTTGGGAGGATCAGCTGTGTCTATGCCAGGAGACAACCTTATTCCACTAGACTTGGAAACCTGCAAAAGCCTCTCTGAGTTCAGCTTGGAAGGGGCAGAGTTTCAGGGTGGAGCCTACAGCCTTGGCTTCCGGTTAGCCCAGCCCTCTGAGGTTCCTGAGTCTCAGTGTTCCTCAGTGTCCTTTGGTACTTGCTGCAAGCACCTCTGAGAGAAAGGCACTCTAGAGTTTCACCTGCTACCAGACAGTGTAGTCTCTCCCCCAACAAGCCCACAACTGGGGTTCAGAGTAGTTGGAAGTGGGGTTAAGAACAGTCCGGAGCTTATGTCTCCTTCCCGCTAGGGCGATCTCGCGGCCCAATCAACCATCTGTCCTCTGTGCGTGCAATGTGCTCGAGTCAGGGGCTCGGCTTTTCGCCGCTCCCCTAAGCTTCTGTCTTACAGCCCAGATTCCCTCTGTATGAGGCTGGCGACCGAGGGTTTTGCCCAGGACTGGGGTTCAGTGCAGTCAGAACTGGGGCTCAGTACATTCCTGAGCTTTTGAGTCCTTCCCGCTGGGGCAATACAGCAGCTCAGCGAACAGTCCCTCCTCTACGCACAATGTGTGCGACTCCGGAGCTCTGCCTTTCACCTCTGCTCCACTGAGCATCCGCCGAGCCTCCGCCTTACAGCCCAGTTTCCCTCTGTATGAGCCTGGACCCCAGGGTCTCGCCCAGAACTGGGGTTCAGTGCAGTCGGAGTTGGGGTTCAGCATGGTCCGGAGCTTTTATCTCCTTCCCGCTAGGGAACGCCAGCCAGGCACTCCGCCGCCCCTCCTCTCCGGCTTAGTCCTCTCCACACGCGAGCGCGCATGCACGGTGCCTCCATACCTTAGGCTTTTACAGCTCCTCTGGTTTTCCTTCAGGTTTTCTCTTTCCTTCTAGTTGTAGAATTCCCAGTCAGTCAACTTTCCTGTAGTTCTGGATAGTGTCCACTCTATATTTTAGTTGTATTTTTTGAAATTGTTGAGTGCGGCTGCAGTTAGGCTTTTACTTCTGCCGCCATCTTGTTGTCGCCCAGATTGTTTTGCTTATTCTTTTTTGTTCGCTTTCTTTTTGTTTTTTTTTTTTTTTTTTTACTTCTGTTTTCTCTTGCTCACTTAATATTAGTTGGTGTTGTAGTTTGTAATAATCTCCAGGTACTTGGTGCCATTTTCTGGGATTAGTGGTAGTTCTATTGGAGTTTTCTCTCCATATATAGTTGGTTTCCCTTTTCTCTCTTAGTCTCATTATTGTCTCTCTAACTTTTTTTTTCTTTTCCCAATTTCATTTTGACACACTTTTTTTTCTTTCTTTTTACTCTTCTCCTTTCTTTCCTATCCCCTAATTTGCCTTCCTCTGGTGGTCACTTTTATTGGAGGTTATTAATATCAAAAATACATTTCTATTTAGTGCCTTATATGTTGTACCTGATTGTGTTGTATTTTGTGCATTTAAACCAATGTAGGAGAGGGAAAACTACATTATCAGATATCCTAAAAAGAGAGACCATCGAGAGACAAAGAAACAGCCTGTATATGAAAGAAAAGCAGGCATCACCAGAAAAGGAAGTAAATGAAATGGAAGCAAGCAACCTATCAGAGAAAGAATTAAGAGAAATGGTCATAAGGTGGCTGCAAAGAATGGAATACAAATTCGACAATATGAGTGAGAACCAAGAAGAAATGAAAAATGACATCGCTGAAGTAAAGAACTCAAAAGAAAGCATCAAGTGTAGAGTAGAAGCAGAGGACAACCTCAGTGAGATAGAAGACAAGATGGAAAAAAAAATATTCAGGTATAGCAGCTTCTAGAAAAAAAAATAAAAAGCAGGAGGAGAGCCTAAGGGAACTTTGGGAGAACAGGAAACAAAACAATACCCGCATAATAGGGGTTCCAGAAGAAAAGGAAACTGAGCAAGAAATAGAAAACCTGTTTGAAGAAATAATGACAGAAACTTCCCTGATATAGGGAAGAAAAACCCACAGAAATCCAAGAAGCTAACAGAGTCCCAAACATCTGAATCCCCAACCACCAACACTAAGGCACATTATAATTAAATTTTCAAACACCAACAACAGAGTAAGAATTTTTAAAGTGTCCATATAGAGACAGAAAGTTACATACAAAGGAACCCCCATCAGACTAGCAACTGATTTCTCAGCAGAAACACATCAGGCTAGAAGGAAATGGAATGAAATATACAAAGTCTTACAAAGGAAAGGTCTGAATCCAAAAATACTGTACCCAGCAAGGCTATCAATCAAAACTAAAGGTGAAATCCAGAGCTTCACAGACAAAAAAGGACTAAGGAAATTTCTCACCAACAAATCGGCAATGCAAGAAATGTTAAAAGGTCTGCTAAAGAAGAAGATGAAGACAAAGACGAAGATGAAGATGATGATGACGACGAAGAAGAAGAAAATAGAAATATGAAGCAAAGAGGGAAAATAGGGTAAAGAATAAAATTGGTGAGAAATAAGTACCTATCAATAATAATTTTAAATATACATGGATTAAATATCCCAATCAAAAGACACTGGGTAACACACTGGATAAGAAATCAAGACTCATATTTCTGCTGTCTACAAAAAACCCACCACAGAAAAAAGACACATGTAGATAGAGGGTGAAGAGATGGAAAAGGGTTTTCCAGATAAATGGAAATGAAAATATAAAAGCTGGGGTATCAATACTTATATCTGACAAATTAGATCTCCAAGTGAAGGACATATGAAGAGATGAGGAAAGACACTTCATAATACTAAAGGGAATAATCCAACAAGAAGAAATAACTCTGAAAACATATTTGCACCCAATACAGGAGCACCCAAATACTTAAAAGAAAACTCCTGGAATATATCAAGGGAGAGATTAACAGCAAAATACAATAATAGTAGGAGACTTTAATATTCCACTGTCACCATTGGACAAATACTATAAACCAAAAATCAGCAAAGAAACATCAATCCTAAATGAAGTACTAGACCATATGGAATTGACATTTTTAGATAATTTTATCCCAACGCCACAGAATATACATTCTTCTCAAGTGCACATGGGTCATTTTCAAAGATAGACCATATGTTGGGACATAGGCAAAGTCTCTTCAAATTCAAGAAGATAGAATTCATATCAAGCATCTTCTCAGATCATAGTGGCATAAAATTAGAAATCAACTACAATAAAAATAATCCAAGGAAATCAAACACATGGAGACTTAATTGCATGCTATTAAACAATAACTGGGTTACTAGAGAGATCATGGAAGACAAAAAAAAACCATCATGGCAACTAATGACAATGAAGACACAACAATCCAAAATCTATGGGACACAGAAAAAGCAGTCTTGAGAGCGAAGTTCATAGCTCTACAGGCCTACTGGGAAAAAAAAGAAAGAAAGAAAGAAAAGAAATAAGTAAAGAAAGAAAGAAAGGTAATAAATTATATAACCCTACAACTCAAAGAATTAGAAAAAAGAGCAACAAGAAAATTAAAATGCAAGCAGAAGGAAGCAAAAAATAAAAATCAGAGCAGAGATAAACAACATAGAAACCAAAGAAACAATACAAAAGATCAACAAAACCAAGAGCTGGTTCTTTGAAAGGATAAACAAGATTGATGAACAACTATCCAGGCTCACCAAGAAGCAGAGAGAGAGGACCCAAATAAACAAAATCAGAAATGAAAGAGGTGAATAACAACAGAACCCACAGAAATACAAAGGATTGTAAAAAAAAAAAAAATACTACAAAAAACTCTATTGCAACAAACTGGACAGCCTGTAGGAAACAGACATATTCCTAGAAAAAACATAACCTTCCAAAACTCAATCAGGAAGAATCTAAACTGCTCAATATGCCAGAAACTATGAAAGAAATTGAAGTAGTCATCAAAAAGCTTCCAGAAAACAAAAGTCTGGCCAGACAGCTTAACAGGAGAGTTTTACCAAACTTTCAAGGAAGAACTAAAACCTATCCTCCTCAGACTATTCCAGAAAATTCAAGTGAAAGGAACACTTCCAAGCTCCTCTTATAAAGCCAGCATCACCCTAATACCAAAATCAGATAAAGACAACACAATAAAAGAGAATTACAGGCCAATATACATGATGACCATACCGTGTTTCCCCGAAACATCCTCTGAAAATAAGACCTACTTAATGGAAAAAGAATACATCCCCTGAAAATAAGACCTAGCACATCTTTGGAAGTAAAATTAATATAAGACATTGTCTTATTTTCGAGGAAACAGGGTAGATGCCAAAATCCTCAACAAAATTCTAGCAAATCGGCTCCAGCAGTACATCAGAAAGATCATACACCATGAGCAAGTAGGACTTATCCCAGGAATGCAAGGATGGTACAATATCTGCAAATCAATAAATGTGATACATCACATAAACAAATTTAGAGATAAAAATCACATTGTCATATCAATTGATGCAGGAAAGCATTTGACCTAATCCAATCCACTTTCTTGATAAAAACTCTCACCAAGATGGGAATAGAAGGATCATACCTCAACATAATAAAAGCTATATATAATAAGACCACAGAAAACATACTGAATGGGCAAAAACTAAAACCATTTCCCCTAAGAATAGAACAAGACAGAGATGTCCACTCTCATCACTCCTGTTTGACATAGTACTGGAAGTATTAGCCCTTGCAATTAGACAAAAATAATAAATAAGTGGCATGTAAATTGAAAAAGAGGAAGTAAAGCTGTCCTTATTTGCAGATGGCATTATATTGTCCATAATGAAGCCGAGAGACTGCATAAAAAAGAAACAATAAACTTAATAAATGAATTCAGCAATGTGGCAGGATACAAAATTAACGCCAAGAAATCTATGGCCTTTCTGAATATCATTAGTGAACTTACAGAAAGAGAGACTAAAAAAGCAATCCCATTTACCATTGCACCCAAAAAAATTAAGATATCTAGGAATAAACTTAACTAATGAGGTAAAAGACCTATACTCAGAAAACCACAGGAGATTGAAAAAATATGTAGAGGAAGATGTAAACAGATGGAAGAACATATGATGTTCATGGGTTGGTAGAATTAACATCATTAAAATGTCTAAACTACCCAAACCAACCTATAGATTCAATGCACTCCCTATTAAAATACCAAATGGCTGGCCTAAACCGGTTTGGCTCAGTGGTAGAGTCTCGGTCTGCAGACTAAAAGGTCCTGGGTTCAATTCCAGTCAAGGGCATGTACCTTGGCTGTGGGCACATCCCCAGTAGGGGTTGTGCAAGAGGCAGCTGGTCGATGTTTCTCTCTCATTGATGTTTCTAGCTCTCTATCTCTCTCCCTTCCTCTCTGTAAAACTATCAATAAAATATATTAAAAAAATAAATAAAATACCAAATGGCATATTTCATAGACTTAGAAAGAACTCTTAAATGTGGAATAAAATAAAAGACCCGAATAGTACAGCAATCTTGAGAAAGAAGAATTAAGTTGGAGGGATCACAATACCAGATTTCAAGTTGTATTATAAAACCACTGTTCTCAAAACAGCCTGGTACTGGCACAAGAACAGACATATAGATCAATGGAATAGAATAGAGAATCCAGATATTTACTCAAACCACTATGCTCAATTAATATTTGACAAAGGAGGCATGAACATACAATGGAGTCTAGACAGTCTCTTCAATAAATGGTGTTGGGAAGATTGTACAGAAACATGCAAAAATATGAAACTAGATCACCAATTTATATCATACACAAAAATAAACTCAAAATGGATACAGGACTTAAACATAAAACAGGAAAGCATAAAAATACTAGAGGAATCCACATGTAGCAAAATCTCACACATACGCTGAAGCAAAAACTTCACTAATGCTATACCTAGGGCAATGGAAACTAAAGAGACAATAAACAAATGGGACTACCTAAAAATAAAAAGCTTTTTTACAGCAAAAGAAACCATCAACAAAACAAGAAAACCCACTGTATGGGAGAACATATTTGCAAATGATATCACTGACAAAGGTTTAATCTCCAACATCTACAGACAGCTTATACAACTTAATAAAAGGAAAATGAATGAGCCAATTAAAAAATGGGCAATGGACCTAAATAGAATATTTTTGAAAGAAGACAGAAGGAAGGCTAAGAGGCACATGAAAACATGCTCCAAGTCACTAATTATCCGAGAGATGCAAATCAAAACAACAATGCAGTACCATCTCACACCTGTCAGAATGGCCAACATCAACAAAACAACAAACAACAAATGTTGGCGAGGTTGTGGAGAAAAAGGAACCCTCCTGCACTGCTGGTGGGATTGCAGGGTGGTGAAACCACTGTGGAGAACAGTATGGAGCTTCCTCAAAAAACTGAAAATGGAACTCCCATTTTACCTAGTAATTCCACTCCTAGGAATATACTCCAAGAAACTAGAAAGACCAATCAGAAAGGATATATGCACCCCTATGTTCATAGCAGCACAATTTACAATACCTAGGATTTGTAAACAGCCTAGGTGCCCATCAGCAGATGATTGGATCAGAAAACTATGGTACATCTACACAATGGAATACTATGCTGCCATAAAAAAGAAGGAATTCTCATCATCTGCAGTAACCTGAATGGAATTAGAGAACATCATGCTGAGTGATATAAGCCAGTCAATGAAAGAGAAACACCACATGACCTCACTCATTTATGGATAATAAAGAACATTATAAACGAATGAACAGAAAGATAGATATAGTGACAGTAAAACGACAAGCAGACTGTCAAATGACACCGGGGGGGAGGGGAGGGTTGGGAGATCTGGGGGAGATAAGGGATAACTGAAGGACTGGTATGCAAGCATATAAGTACAACCAATGAACACAAAACTCTGGGGAGGGAGGGCATGTATGGGAGGTGGGGGCGGGGCAATGGTAAGGTATGTACACATATAATACCTTAATAAATTTTAAAAAATTTTTAATCATGAATATTTTCTCAACTTGGAATTTGATTTATAGGAAAAGAATAATAAGCTATTATTATATACTGCTGTAGGCTTACCTGTCAGAATCTTCACTCTTCAATATAGGAAGCTGCTGCTTATCAGTATGTTCACCTGTGCGTTTCTGACTCCATCCATCACTGTCACCAGCAGCAGCATTATACATGTTTCCTGACACTTTCCTTTTACTGCTTTTCTGCTTCCTTTTTTCTTCAACCTTTGATGTAAGTTTGATATGAAGGAGATTTTTTATTAACTTAATCATTAAAAAGATGGTGTTTTCATTAATTTTATCATTAGGCTTTTAGTTTAATTGCCATGACTTTATCCAACACAAATATTTTGTGTATTTAATTTTATCATAATGGTCATTGAAACTGTTGAGAAATCTGCTTCATTTCTGTTTTGGTAAAGAAGTAGAATTTCCAAAGATTTTTTAATTTTGTGCTCTTATTCACATCATATTCACTCTGCTACCTAACATTCCCCTTACCCACCCTCACCCCATTTATCTAACAAAGACAGAGAAATAAAAGGACAAAGATAAAAAATATTTGTGAGCTCTTCTGTCTTTCCCACCTGGGTCTTGCATTACAAGGTCCTTTAGAGGATGTGAATTGTGCCTCAGAAACAAATAGGAAGCTTTCCTCTTTCTGCAGGAAGATATTCCTTCCCCCAATGCCTTTTTCAATTCTTTTTTCTTTAAGATATTTGAGAGTATCAGAAAAGTGGTGGTGTTCATAAAACATATGAACAAAAGTTTACCACAGCACTGGGGTGGAGTGAAGCAAATGAGTTGTTGGTTAATGTACAATTCTGAAAAATGAGTAATGCTCCCCTAATGTCACATACAATCACTATAAACTCCTATAATTAGAGGACATAGAAATAGTTATCTACTTACTCTAGCTCAGTGGTCAGCAAACTGTGGCACACGAGCCACATGCGACTCATGAGTCGCCGTTTGCCAACCAGTGCTTTAGCCCATATTTACTGATAATGGAAATAAAACTAAAGTTTAATGATCTGTCCAAAGTTCCTAAAGACGCATTGCCAAGAGTTTTATGTACCAAAAGAAGAGATAGCCTATCTAATAAAGAGGGAATATGCTAATTGGCCCTCACACCATTGTAAAGAATTCGGTGCCCACAGCCAATATGCTAATTGACTACCACACACTCAAAGATGGCAGTGCCCACAGCCACAAGATGACAGTGCCCAGTCCTCTCAGTCCTGCCAAGGTGGCAGGTGCACTGCAAGTTTGGGTCCCCCCCCCCCGAGGGAGGACCGGCCACTCCAAGCATCTGTCTCCAGAATCCCCCAGTCCCCTCAGCCACCCAGCCGCCTAGGGCTGATCTGAGGTGCAGGTAAGTCTCAGATGGCGGCTGCCCAGCCACCCAGGGCCACCCAAGATTCATGTAACTACGGCTAGCCAAGGCCTGCGCTACTGATAGTGGAAGCAGCAGAGGTGTGATGAGGTGTTGCATTCCCCTGATTGCCAGGTGGCCTCCAGCCCGTGAGGGCTCCTGGACTGACAGAGGGGGGCAAGCCAACCTGAGGGACCTTCCCCTTCAGTGCATAAATTTTCATGCACTGGGCCTCTAGAACTGTATAATAAAAGCCTAATATGCTAAGTGTCCAGTAATCTGGTCAGCCATTCAACCAATCAAAGCGTAATATGCTAATGATATGCTAAAGCTCAAATGCTCACTATGATGTTCATTGACCACCAGGGGGCAGACAGTTGACCAGTTTCTATGATGTTCATTGACCACCAGGGGGCAGACAGTTGACCAGTTTCGATGATGTGCACTGACCATAGGGGGCAGATGCTCCAATTGGGAGGTTAGCTTACTGCTGGAGTCTAACCAATTAGGACTGAGCAAGATGGGCCAGACATGCCCTGGAGCCCTTCCAAAGTTCCTCCCCAACTGGCCAACCTTCTGTGTCCTTTTCCAACCCTGATCATGATCAGAGGGGTCACTCAGCCTGGCCCACACTCTCTCACAATCTGGGACCATTCAGGGTATGTCAGAGAGCTGGTTTCAGCCTGATCCTGTAGGCCAGGCCGAGGGACCCCATGGTACACAAATCTATGTACTGGGCCTCTAGCAATTCTATAATGCTGAATCAGATAAATAAATAGAAAATCTCATCAAATTAACCCAGTCAATTAAGTATGACTTTTAAAAAGTAATTTAATGAGCTGAAACCGGTTTGGCTCAGTGGATAGAGCATCAGCCTGCAGACTGAAAGGTTCTGAGTTCAATTCCAGTCAAGGGCATTTACCTTGGTTGCAGGCACATCCCTAGTAGGGGGTGTGCAAGAGACAGCTGATCAATGATTCTCTTTCATTGATGTTTCTAACTCTCTATCCCTCTCTCTTCCTCTCTGTGAAAAATCAATAAAATATATTTTTTAAGTAATTTAATGCATTAGTGCAGTGGTTGGCAAACTGATTAGTCAACAGAGCCAAATATCAAAAGTACAATGATTTAAATTGCTTTTGAGATCCAAATTTTTTAAACTTAAACTTCTTCTAGCACCACTTCTTCAAAATAGACTCTCCCAGGCTATGGTACTTTGTGGAAGACCACACTCAAGGGGCCAAAGAGCCACATATTGCTCATGAGTCATGATTTGTCGATTAAGGCCTTAGTGTAATGAGAGGGCTCATTCACTTTTTCTTATAAAGGAACTTAATGTATTAAATTTTTTTCCACCTCAAAACTCAGGTTCTCTCTGAGACAAATATTGAATCTATGGCAAATAATTTATGTGATCTACATGATACATACATGCCAAAATGATAATTGCCATGCTTTTATCTTTGGAAGGTATTCTATATTTCTATATTTTAAATTTTCAATTACAGTTCACATTCAACATTGTTTGTATTAGTTTCAGTTGTGTCACATAGTGGTTAGACAATCAGATACTTTACAAGGTAATCCTCCTGATATTCCAAGTGCCCACCTGGCACCATACATACTTATTACAATACTAGAGGACTGGCGCACAAAATTTGTGCATGGGGGAGGGGTCCCCTCAGCCCAGCATGCACCCTCTCCATTTGGGGATCCCTCAGGGGATTACCTGTTTAGGTGTGATCTCTGGGATTGGGGCAGTCAGACATCTCTCTCACAATCCAGGATCACTGGCTCCTAACAGCTCACCTGCCTGCCTGCCTGATCACCACTAACTGGCCCCCCTGCCAGCCTGATAACTCCTGACTGCATCTGCCTACCAACCTGATTGCCCCTAACTGTGCCCCTGCCAACCTGGTCACCCCTAACTGCCCCCCTCACCATCCTAGTCACCCCAAACTGCCCCCTGCCGCTGGGCTTGTCGCCCCTCACTGCCTCACCCCTGCCAGCTTGGTCACCTCTCACAGCCCCTCCTGCCAGCCTGGTTGTACTACCCCCCCGCCCCCCGCTGGCCTGGTTGTACTTCACTGCCCCCCTGTGCCATCCTGGTTACCAGTCATTATCTCTCCTGCTGTTCTGGTCACCCCATACAGCTTGATGTTCAGTTGTTTGGTTGTTCCTCTCTAACTCACTTGCCAACCTTGTCACCCCACTCAGCCTGTTTGGTTGTTTTGGATGTGATGGCTCTTGGTTTTTTATATATAGATGATTGACTACATTCTATATGCTGTACGTGACATCCCTGTGACTATTCTGTAACTACCATTTTCTACTTCTTAACCCCTATATTTTTTTGCCTAGTCTGCTGACAACATTTTCTCTGGCATACATCAGTAAGATTTCTGTCATCTATGAGTCTCTTAAATTTCTTAGTTCCTCTACAGTATTTTGCTTTTTATATTCCACATATAAGTGAAATCATATGTACTTTTTTTTCTGTCTGACATATTCATTTAGCATAATGCCCTCTAGGTCCATTATGCTGTCACAAATGGCAAGGTTTCATGTTTTTATTTTATGTTTTTTTATGGCAGTGCCACATTTTATTAAACACTTTAATGTAAAGCTTTGACTCAACAAACACATCTGAGAGTGGTGATAAAAATATATTTGGAAGTACAGAGTATATGTTTATTATTAAAATATCTCAATAAAATTGCAATGATGGTGTATAGTTCAGGTAGATACTTGAAATATTGAGGAGACAAATTTATAAAGTATATGATTATCTAACCACTATGCTGTACATGTGAAACTAATACAAAATAATATTGAATGTAAACTGTAACAAAAATGAACCCAAATGAAAATATCTTGATGTGGTCATATTATAATTCTAGGTTCCGAGGTTTTGAGTAAACCACAGAAGATTGCACACACTATAGCACAAAATAGATGAGTTTAGCTAGGGATATTTGTTTACATCCTTTCTCCCACTCATAGTTTCCTTCCATTTTATTGTTTCTGGGATACATTTTATGGTTTTTAAAAAAATGATTTTAGAAGAGAGCATGGGAGTGGGATAGAGAGTTAAAATATTGATGAGAGAGAATCATGGATTGGATTCCTCCTGCACATTCCATAATATAGATCCAGCCGCAACATTGTGCCCTGACTCTGAATCCAATCAGAGGCATCTTGGTTCATGGGCCAATGCTGCACCACTGTGCCACACACCCTGAGATATAGGATGTCATGGAAATTTAAGCCAATGGACTTAAAAAGCAACAGTATGGTACTTATTACATATTTGAAATGATTTCCTTTATATTCTCACTGGTTCATAATACATAGATCACATGGTACACAGCTAAATTAGTTGCCCAATTCAGAGTGAAGACTGACAAAGAGACTTAAGTCAAATAAAGAACAGGAGAATATTTTCCTAAACTCTTATTATTTAGTTGACAGAATCTATTTACATACACAATTACATATTTAGAGAACCTCATTTTACATACAATATATTTTTCAGAAGTAGAAAATCCAGAGAATTGATGAAGAGAAAAAACAGAGTAGCAGCAAATGAAATTCTACCTCTTTTTGATGTTGAACAATCTCTTCTTTCCAAGCCAGGTGCTCTACTTTTAACATGTCTATGTCATTCTTAAAACTTTGTATATATTGCTGTAGTTCGTTTACATATACTCCAGGTGTTCTGTCATTGTGCAGAGCAGAGGAACTCTGATCTTTTAATTTAGAGTCCATGCTATTACAATAATTAATACTATGATGAGCTGCACATAATGGCTTCTGGAACAAGTCTTGATTTGGCTTTATTTCCTTATAAGTATTTGTAACAGCAGGAATATCATGGCTTTTTAACTCAATCATGAGTTTTGTTTCATTGCTTTTCAGATTACTAGACTGAGGTGTAGGTCCAATGTCTAATTTACAATCCGTGGTACTTGGGCTCATATTTTTTGTCATCTGCATAGCAAACTCTTGGTCTTCTCTCACTTCAGATGTAACTACTGGGGTCCTTCCTTTTTTAATTTCTGTATCATTATAAGAACTCACCCCATTTTTGTTTAAAACATGTCCAGCATCAGATTTGTGATCATTTTTATAACGTAATTCCATTTCTCTTAAACAAAGCAGAGAAAAAGAGGGACATAAAGAGTCTCCCGGGGATCCAGAGTCTGCATGAGATGGAGAAACAATTTTGAGAGTGGTTTCTTCTCGTTCAGGAAATGTTGGTAATGCTGCAGAGATAGACTTTCCAAATGCATCTTTCCTCTCACAATCAAGCACTTTACTTGTCAAATTAGAAGGCATTTGTCTTAAGTTTGCTTGTCCTTTAGAGTTATCACGTAGTGGCTCTTCCCCAGGGCACTCAGTCATTTTTAATTTTACAGAAAATTCATGTAACTTCTGTTTTGACTCATCTTTGGAAAGTTGTAAATTCTTCCTCTGCTTTAATGTGCTTTGTTTGATGCACATTTCCTCATCCTTTTGCTCAGAAGGGTGTCCTGAATAAGTAGATGTATCTTCTTTGTCACCTGCCCTATTTACTTGTGATTCTTGAGTCATTTTTTCCAGATGCAAAGGTGGAAGATGAATATGCTTTCTTTGATTTTTAGATGTCTTTGCTGTCCGGGTATGTGTTTCTGAAATAACTTTATCCTTAAGTAATCAAGTAGGGACAAAGAAAAATTAGAATGCAATTTAAAATTAACTGTTAGAATTCTTATCTATGACTATTCCCCAAATCAATGAATTGTAACTGAGGAGAAAAGAAAAAAAGGAAAGAAAGAACTTGACTTGGTCTACATTAAAATAAAAACATATGCCCTCAAAACTAATTGTAAACAATTGGAATCAAAAAATGCATTAGATGTTCAATCTATCAGAAAGAAATAGCTGAATTGTAACATTACTAAGCCTTCCTCACAAAACATTTCACGTCATCAGATCCTAAATAGTGAGCCCCTTGCAGTTGATTTCAGAATGTATAGGGTGAACCAAGATGGAGGCGAAGGAGGTGAAAGTTATCCTCACTTCCTCCTTGGACAAGATTGGAATTACAACTCAATTATACAACTACTAACCTGAATAACCAACTGAAGACTAGCTGAATATCATTCTTATAACCAAGGATCTACAGAAGAAGCCTCAGCTACACTAATGAAGAACAAAGATTCAAAAAGGGCTGTCCCTACAACTACTTGTGGTAGTTGAGAATAGAGGAGCATGTTTCAGTGCAATGGTCCCCCTGAAAAGCAGGTGGTATAAACCCCAAACTGGTCTTCCAGCCTTGAGACTCAGAGCGTGGAAGAGGAGCCCATAGGACATCTGGTGTGAAAATCATCAGGGATTCTGCCTTCCAGGAAGAGGTGGGAGTTTGATAGAAAAGCAAGAGCCCTCTTAAAGGGCCAGCACACAAGAATCCTTCCCACCACTCACCCTGGGGCTATGAAGAAAGGGTGGCTCATAGTGCACTGGGAACCATGTGAGGAGGCTGCTTCATGTGGTTCTGGGAGAGAGCTGAAGGATGGCCTCTGGGTGCTCTCTCTGTGCTGACTCCTTCTCCTACAATGCCCACAGATGCCATCACCTCTGGGTCAAGCCCTCCCTTCCTTATGGCCTCAGCCTGGGGAATGTAGCCCATCATCCTGAATCCATGTCCAAAACCCTGTGGAGTTACACACTGCAAAGGTGTATGGGCCCTGGTGTATACTCTCATGGAGGTCACTTAAACAGGTCCAGGTGGACTCAGGGGGTATCAGATACTGAGTTGTATTACTCTGGATTTTGTGTCTTCATTCTCCTGCTGGTCTAACTAAAGCCACCATTCCAGTGCTAAGCCCTCCATCCATACAGCCAAAACTTGGTCTTTGGACCCTGATGAATTTGATGACCATCCCCTAATGTCTCCCTGAGACCAAATCCTTCTACAACATTCCATGTGTACCTGGTGGGTGATAAGTGGCATCTGTGTAACCTAGGACTTATGCTCAGTGGCCTCACACTCAGAAATGAAACCAAGTTTGAATCTGTATCAACATGGTAAACACTACTTGCACCTACCTGATGACTCACTTACCTCATACCACTCACATATCAATAGGAGCTTTTTCAGTGACTGACCCCAGAAGAAAGCTTGTAGGTAGAGGTAGCACAAGTCACAAAGTGACTTGCACTTTTTGCTCAGCTGTACCATGGGATTGATGCTGGTGGAAGGAGGCACCTCCTAGGTGCACATAGGCACAGCAGAGACAGTCACAAATACTGGATCTCTTTAAAGCTCCACACAGGTAGCCCAAGGGAAATCATAGGCAGAGATTGACATTGCCTTTCAGCAGAGTCCCTTCCAAGAGGCCCCAGAACCAACACACCCAGGGGTTGGGGTTGGGGGACTTCAGAGCATGGCCCAATTGGATCCACAAGCAGAACACCCAAATGAAGATCTGGCAGACAGCAAACCAAGTGGCATTAACTAATCAACATGGGGTCAGTCTTTGCACAGCAGCTTGTATTTGTGTGTAGTCAGCCAGCCTGAAGGTCAACCCCATCCACAAACAGCCCTAGAGTAATCAAGATTTTACAAAAGAAGGGTTGACAGAATATATGCAAGTGACATTCCAGGAGCATCTAACTGAGGTGATCAGAAAGATTGTGCCAATGAGATTCAAAGACACCTAATACATAAGGCCATTATATCAAGACTAGGGTGCAAAGCAGATCTACCTAATAATATACAGAAATAGTGAGGGGCAACCAAAATGGGGAGTCAAACATGTCCCAAATGACAGAACAGAGGAAATTACAAAAAAAAGAACTAAATGAAATGAAGGGAAAATATGCATAAGACAACGTTTAAGAACATGGTGACAAAGATGCTTAAGGAACATAGTACTAACTTTAACAAAGAGATAGCAAGTACAAAAAGGAACAAAGAAACCACATAAAATAACCACTCAGAAATGAAGAATACACTAGAATGAATTAGATAAAGCACAGAATAAGATATTTGATTTAGAAGACAAGGTAGCAGGAAGCACCTAATTAGAGCAGTATATATATATATATATATATATATATATATATATATATATATATATATATTTTTTTTTTTTTAATGAGATAGTTTCAATGACTTCAGGGACAACACAAATCATAGTAATATCCACATTGCAGGGGTACAAGAAGAAGAGAGAGGGCAAAAAATTGAGAACCTATTTGAAGAAATAATGACTGAAAACTTCCCTGACCTGGTGAAAAACAAGGACCACAAGTGCAGGACACAAGAGAGTGCCAAAGGAGATGAACTCAAAGAGGCACACTCAAAGACACTGCATACTTAAAACTGCAATGATTAAAGACTAAGAGAAGATCTTAAAGGCTAAAAGAGAAAAAAAATGGTTAACTACAAAGGAGTCTCCATAAGACTGTCAGATGCCCTCTCAGCAGAAAAATTCCAGGCCAGTAGGGATTGGCTTAAAATATTCAAAATGTTGAAAAGAAGAACTTACAACCAATACCACTCTACCCAGAAAGGCTATTATCAAAAATTGAAGGAAAATAAAGAGCTTCCCTGGTGAGCTAAAGGAGTTCATCATCAAAAAATATGATTAAAGAGAATATTAAAGAGACTTCTACAGAAAGAAAAAAAAAAGTGGGGAATATAATTATAAAGAATAAAATGCAAAAAGTTTATACCTATCAATAATCACTTTAATTGTAAATGGCTTAAATACTTCAACAAAAAAAGAAGAATAGATGAATGGGTAAGAAAATACAGCCCCTACATGTGCTATCTACAGCAGACCAACCTTAGTGAAAGATGCACACAGACTGAAAGCAAAGGAGGAAAAAATTATTTTTCTTGAAAATGCAAACTAAAATGGCCCTGGCATGGTCAACTCAATTGGTTAGAGCATTGTCCTGATACAGGAAGTTTGCAAGTTCAATTTCCATCAAGGCATATAAAAGAAGCAACCAATGAATGCAAGACAACAATTAAGAGGACAACAAATCAATCTCTCTCTCTCTCTCTCTCTCTCTCTCTCTCTCTCTCTCTCTCTCTATCTTTCTCTCTCTCTCTCCCCCTCTCCCTTTTCTCTCCCTCTCCCTCTTTCTCCCTCTTTCTCTGTTTCTGTCTCTCTATCTCTTAAATTATTAAGTAAAAAAAAATAATTTTTTAAAAAGGTAAAGCAAAAGTAAAATGATATAAAATAAAAAACCAGGATAGCAATAATTATATCAGATAAAATAGAATTTAAAATTAAGGCTATAGCAAGAGACAAAGAAGGCCATTATATTTATAATTATAATAGAATCAATTAAAAAACACAAGAAATAACCTTTGTAAACATAAGAATACCTCATTATATACAGTGAATATTGGAATAATCATAGTTGGGAGTTTAATACTCCATTGATACCAATGGATAGGTCTTCCAAAAGACATAAAAAAAGATAACACCACCCTGAAAGGACACATTTTACCAGACAAATTTCAGTTTTTCAGAGAAGTGCACTGTAACACTGCAGGGTATACATTTTCTTAAAGTACACATGGAACATTTTTCAGAATAGACCACATGTTAGACCATAAGAAAAGCTTTAGAAAATTTAAAAAAGATTAAAAATCATCTCACACATCTTCTCCAACCACATTTGTAGTGTTATCAAACTACAAATCAATTACACACACACACACACACACACACACACACACACACACACACAACAAACCACACCTGAAAGCACACAAACACCTGGAGGCTAAATAACCTTTTACTAACAGTCAATGCCTTACAATGAGATCAAGGAAGAAATCAAAAGATTCCTTGAGACAAGTGAAATGAGAATATGACAACCCAGAATCTATGGAACAGTGAAAGCAGTCTAAGAGGGAAATTCAAAGCAATGCAGGCCTACCTCAAGAAACAAGAAAAGTCTCAAATTAACAAAGTAACCTTTCACCAGACCTGTTTTAAATGAGCCTAATGGATTGTTTTTAAAGGTGTAACAGGATCTTAATTCGATCAATTAATTAATTGTTAATATGACAGTGTTCTTTTTGTAGTGAGTATAGTTCACCAAACATAAAAGAAATAATTTAAACTGAAAAATTCAGTAGCATTTGGTACATTTAAAATATTGTGCAATGATGACCTTTATCTAATTCTAAAAGTTTTCATCACTCCAGAAGGGAACTTCATTCCCATGAAATTGAGACTTCCCTCACCACCACCACCACCACCACCACCACCACCACCACAGTATCTGGCAAGCAATTGTTTGATTTCTGTCTCTATGGGCTCACTTATTGTGGAAATCTTACCTAATAATAGACAGACATATAAACCAACCATATCAATCAGAATAAGTATGCAAATTGGAAGGCCAAAGATGGTCCAGGCACAGAGCTGCTCCAGGCACAGAGTGGCCAGGTGGGGCAGGATGCCTGCTATGAGGGAGAGGGTGAAGGGTGGGGGTGAAGGGATCTACAAGAGCAGAGTGCAGCAGCCAAGAAACACAGCAGACTCTGAAGTCTGCAGCCAAGATGAAGGAGGCAGACTCTGGCCAGAGCGAAGGCCTGAGGAAAGGTGTCAGAAGGGTGTCAGAGGAAAACCGGTGCTGGAAGCCAAGGAAAGGAAGACCTATTGCATGAATGTCTTCATGCAACGGGCTTCTAGTTACCTATAAAAGGAACCATGGCAATAAAATAAACATTTTCTGGCTTGGCTTATGTGCTGAGTTGGTTGGAGCATTGTCCCAAGGACCAAAAGGTCTTGGGTTCAATTATCAGTCAGGGCTCATACATAGGTTGTCAGTTCAATCCCAGTTGGGGCTCATGGGGAAGGAAACCAATCTATGTTTCTCTCATGTCAATAACTCTCTCTCTATTTCTCCCTCTCTCCAACCCTTCCTCTCTCTCTAAAATCAATTTTTTAAAAGGCATATCTATGTTGAGAATTTGAGAACAAAAAGACTAGTTTTGCATTACAAACATAAATCAATGATAGGTTGGTTGCTACAAAATTATAAGAGTAAGTGCCACATAAAATTAAATTGACAGCAAGAAAATTAATTTCACAAGGGAGCACTTTACCTTCAAGTCTTCATTGTGTGATGTAGGCTTTGAATCATCATCAATGCCAGGTTTGCTGCAAAGTCTGTACAGTAAAATATACAACAAAAATGAGGGAACCAAAAATAAAATAAAATATGAATGAGTTTATTTCTTTAAAATAGCAACAAATAATTTAAGTGAAAGATCTGTTATCAGTATATTAAATAAAGATTCTTGATATAATTAATGCTGGTGCTCTATTTAAAAAAGGCTTTAGTAATCAATTTCTGCTGCCACCTCTCCCAACCTGTGAACTATTTAATTGAAGACACACTCTGCCTGAGACTAGTTTGTTTTTTCCTATTAATAGCTGACATATCTTTTATTCCCAGAATGGGCACACATCTCATGACCTAAGTCAAAGTAGGAAGATACACTGTCTCTTCCTCCTTCTCTGTCCCTGGTTCAAAGACTACCAGATATCAGTGAAAAAATGGAAGTCTTGCTTCTTTAGCATGGAAACCACTTATTAAGGAGAACACATCCCTTCCTTTTACCCTAAAACGATACAGGAAGTTCCATGAAATGGTGGAAGGTTAAATGTTTAAATGTCAAAGAACAAAGAATTGTTTTGTTAGCCATCCCATTCCTAGATCACCCTCTGCAGGCTCCATTTACATCTTCAGTCTATGAAGGCACAGACTCCTGAAACAAGGATGGGATCAAGAATAGGAGCTCTCTATTTCCCTGCTTCTATAAAATAATCTAAATGGAGACTCAATAATCCATGCATAACATAGGCCTGATACCAGCTACCCAACTCCATTACTGATTTGACAGCTTCTCCTGTCCCTGCCCAATTCTCAATGTACTTGGGAAGCACATCAGCTAATTGAGAAAAGTTATACAAATAACTCCTGGTTAGCACTAAACATCTAAAACAACAACAACAATAACAATAACAACAGGGGATTGCCTGGCCAGTGTGTGTCAGTGATTCAGCATCAACCCATGAACCAAGAGATCACCAGATCAACTACAAGTCAGGGCCCATGCCCAGGTAGCTGGCTCAGTCTTTAGTAGGGGCATGCATAAATGAGGCAGCTGATTGGTGATTCTCTCTCATTATTGATGGTTCTATTCCCTCTCTCCACCTCCCTTCCTGTCTTTCTAAAATTAATAAAAACACATTAGAAACGGGGGGCAGATCTATCTGAGAGCAATTATTAAACAATTCCTCTTAACCCAAACTTAAAAAATAAGTCTTTACATATTGAATATGAAATAGTTTTTATTTTGAACATAGCTGATGAAAAAGCAACTTTTAAACAGAACACATTCGGTTAGCCTTGGCCATTTGGACCCGTTGGTTGGAGCATTGTTCCATACACCTAAATGCAAGTTTGATTCCAAATCAGGACACCTACTCAGGTTTCAGGTTCAATCCCAGGTTTGAGCACCTGTGGGACTCATGCAGTCTGAGTGAATCAGGCAATATGAATGTATTAACCAGAGGAACAACACAATCTTATTTATATTTTAATAGGGCCATGATGTTTAGAATTGAACAAAAGACTAGAATTGATGGGGGAAAAAATTAGGGGGAAAGACAAGGAGAGAAGAGGGGGGGAGAGCAAGCAGAAGGAAGGTGACAGGAAGGAAGGAAGGAAAGAAGGAAGGAAGGGAGGGAAGGAGGGAGGGGAGGAAGGGAGGGAGGGAGGGAGGAAGGATGAAAGGAATGATGGAATGAAGATAGGAAGGAAGGAAAGAAGGAAAAAAGAAAGAACAAAATCAATTAGTTGGTTTTTAAGGTAATCTAGATAGCAGATGATGGTGACCTGGGCCTGGAAGATATGATTAAATTTTGGATATACAGTCAACCCTTGAGTTTGTGGACCTTAAATGAACATACTTTGTCTTTAATGTATGTCTGTATGTCATATGTAAAAATTAACACCCCATTAATTTTAAAATGCTTTTAACCAAAATTTGCTTTTACTCAAATGATATTTTGTGTGATTAATTCACAGTTATTTAAACAAAATTTTTAAAAGCCATATGTTATAAAATCAGCAACATAAATATGGATTATAAATACTTATAGACAACTATAGTCTACATATTTAAATCCAAGAATCACCACTACTAAACAATGTTAGGAAAATAGTTAGCATATGATCACACCACATGTATCATGGGTAATTGGTTCTGTTGGCAAGTGGAGCGACTGTCTGCAGAAGTTTTAACATGAGCGGGCCGAAATGCCCCTGTGCACTGAGCTGTACCTCAGCCATGTGCATTTGCTTATTCTTGGTGACTGGCGAATGCATGCATTACTAGACCTATTCACCATAAATTTAAAATTGTGTATTAAACACATCATCCCAAACCTTACCTTAAAATATAAACAAAAGAAAGAGAGTTAATTTATCAACATGGCATTAAAAAAGCAAACTGTCTTGGACATTACAAAGAAACAAAGATGGCCCTGGCCGTTGTGGCTGCCTGGTAAGAGCACGGACCACGCACGGAAAGGATCAGGGATTTGATTCCTGATAAAGGGCACATCAGGGTTTCGGGTTCCAACCCCAGCCCTGGTCCACTTCTCTCACTTGGAGGGCTCTGTCTCTCCCTTCCTTGCTTCCATTATCACTAAAAAAATCAATGAAAAGCAGAAAGCATATGAAATTGATGAAATTGGCACCAGAAAGCAAATGTACTGGGCTGGTGACACTTCAGTTGAGGAAGCATTGGTGAAGTGTGCACACAACAGCGTTCTCTTGGACCCAGTGCAGGCAGCTGAATTGAAATCTGCGGCAGTTAAGTTTGCAAATCCTATGAACGCACTATTCAAAGCAAGTGATAGGTGGCTTTGGCCCTGTCACAAAAAGCACGGAGTTATGTACAAATGAACTTATCGTGAAGCATTAAGTGCTACAACAGAAGAGATTGAACCATTAAGGCAAAAATAATAGAACGTATAAATAATGAAGTGATACAGTCTCAGATTTACAATGCTGATGACAGTGGTTTATTCTGGCTTCTGTGACTGAACATACTCAAGCCTCCGAATATGAAAAACCAACAATTGGAGGAAAACTCAGCAAGGATAGGATCTTTGTACTGCTGTGTGCCAACACCAATGGATCTCATACACTGACATCTGTAATCACTGGCAAATCTCATAAACCTAGAGCTTAAAAAAATATAATGAATCATCTGCCTGTTTTGTATTGCAACTCTAAAAAGGTATGGTTCTTTTCTAAGAATGGATTTTGAAAGAATATGTACCCACACACAGGATGTTTCAAGTTGAATGGCTTATAATACCACCAGAGGATGCAACATGTTTATTGCATTTAGACAATGCTCTTGCACATCCATCCAAAAATATTTTTTTATCTTCAGAG
This sequence comes from Vespertilio murinus, assembly GCA_963924515.1. Classification (NCBI taxonomy): domain Eukaryota; kingdom Metazoa; phylum Chordata; class Mammalia; order Chiroptera; family Vespertilionidae; genus Vespertilio; species Vespertilio murinus. Next base: position 100,037,017 of record OZ004704.1, read on the forward strand.
GATGACAAATTTAGATGTATGTTTTTGCCAAAAAATATAGCATCATGTGTCCAGCCCATGGATCTGGGCATAATTCTGGCAATCAAATGAATATACTGCAAAAATTTTTAGAAGTGGTAGTATTGCAGAATGAGGTAATGAATATACAAGAGGACAAGCTTCTCTTACAAAACTAATCGTTTTAAATTGTTACCGTGTAAAATCAGAAATTTTTAAATTTTGCTGCATCATGAAAAGAAGTGAAAGTGCAAACAGTGGAAACTGGTTAGAAGACTTTACTTGACGATGAAGGCAGACTTGCATTTAGAAGGGCTGGAGGTTACTGATTACTGTGGTACAACACAGAGTATTGGACAAGCAGCTGAGGAAGATGTTTTAGAGTGGTTAGAAGAAGATGAAGGTGACCATTGGTACCACACTATGAGTGAAAGTGAGACAGCAGATGAAGTGATGACCTGGGAAGATGAGGATGGTGTGAAGATAAGGAGGAATTAGAAACAACATGCCCCAAACTAGAGTTATCAGTACTTGGATCCCATCTCCAATACCTAATAACATCTAGTGACAATTCATCAGATAATGAAATTCAGCTTCATCACCCCATTTTCAAAATATTAGGGAGTTAATTATAAAAAAAATGACAGAATTCAAAAGGTCAAATTAAACTTGCCAGGGTTTTCACCCTAACCTATTTGGCTCAGTGCATAGAGCATTGGCCTGCGGACTGGAAGTTCCCAGGTTCAATTCTGGTCAAGAGCACGTACCTTGGTTATGGCCATATCCCCAGTGGGAGGTGTGTAGGAGGCAGCTGATCAATGTTTCTCTCTCAATGTTTTTAACTCACTATCTCTCTCTCTTCTTGAATGTAAAAAATCAATAAACAATGTTTTAAAAAAATAAAAATAAAAACTTGCCCAAACTGGTTTTGTTCAGTGGGTAGAGCTTCGGCCTGTAGACTCAAGGGTCCCAGGTTCAATTCCGGTGAAAGGCATGTACCTTGATTATGGGCACATCCTGAGTGGTGTGTGCAGGAGGCAGCTGATCGATGTTTCTCTCTCATCGATGTTTCTAACTCTCTGTCCCTCTCTCTTCCTCTCTGTAAAAAATCAATGAAATATATTTAAAAACATAAATTAAAAAATCAATAAGCTTGACAGGGTTTTCAAGGCAAGATTACCTGAAGGAAGCACCTCAACATGGAAGATTAATGTCATACCACAACTAGAGTGTCTGGATATATCATCATCAAAAGATAATTAAGCCAGAGATAAAGCATCAGCCTGAGGACTATAGGGTCCCAGTTTTGATTCTGGTCAAAGGCATGCACCTTGGTTGTGGGCACGTCCTCAGTAAGGGGTGTGCAGGAGGCAGCTGATAGATGTTTATAACTATATCTCTCTTCCTTCCTTTCTGTGAAAAAAATTAATAAAATATATTAAAAAAAGAAATTTAAGAAAAATATAATTAAATAAGAAAACATTTTTCTGTTCTTATAAAGTGTGAATTATATAAAAATAAAAATATTGTTTATTTTTAGTTTTATATAATTAAAGTGTATCTTTTGAAAAATGCTTATTTAAATTTAGATTGCATACTTATTACAATCTCAAAACTGCAGTGGTACATAAGCAATTATATCTATAGAAAAATTTTCTGTGAAATTAAACTTTTCATACAAATTAATTTTAATTATACAAACATGTCTATGTAAGTAAAAGCAGATAAATCAACTTGTCAGTTCACGTACACATTCGGAAAACCTACTTTATTTTATACTTGAAGCCTGAAATTCATGCACTGGGTGCATGAATTCATGCACTGGGCAGGCTGTGTTCCTCAACCCAGATTGCACCCTCTCCAATCTGGGACCCCTTGAGGGAGGACAGTTGTTGGTGATATGACAAGCAGGGGAAGCCCAGTGGGATTGGGCCTAAAAAGGCAGTCAGTCACCCCTTTCACAATCCATGACTGCTATCTCCCAACCAACGCCTGCCTGCCTGTCTGATTGCCTCTAGCTATTTCTGCCTGTCTGCCTGATCACCCCTAACCACTCCCCTGCCAGCCTGATCAATGCCTAACTGCTCCCTTCCTTGCCCAATTTGCCCTAACTTTCCTCCTTTGCCAGCATTGTCGCCCCTAACTGCTCTCCCATGCAGGCCTAGTTGCCACCAACTTCTCTCTCCTATAGTCCTGGTCAATGCAACTGCCCTACCCTGCAGGCCTGGTCCTCCCAACTGCCCTCTCATGCAGGCCTGGTCTGCCCAAACTGCCTTTCCTGCAGCCCTGGGTTCCCCGCAATTGTCCTCCCTTACAGGTCTTGTCACCCCCAACTGCCCTTCCTTGCAGGCCTGGTCTTTCGTAAGTGTTCTCCCCTGCTTGCACGGTCCCCCCCACTGCCCTCCCCTGCAGGTCCAATTCCCCCCTACTTCCCTCCCCTATATGCTACCCCCTCCCCCAACTGCCCTTCCTTGCAGGCCTGGTCTCTTTCAACTGCCCTCCTCTGCTGGAAAGATCACCCACAGCTGCCCTCGCCTGCTGGCAATCTTGTGGCAGTCATCTTGTGTCCACATGGCAGCAGCCATCTTTGACCACATGAGAGTGGCCATTTTGTGTATTGGAGTGACCATCAATTTGCATATTACACTTTTATTAGTCAGAATAAGAGACATTTTGCTCTCTCTAAGGGACACCCCCTTGCCTGAATTCGTCTCTTGCATTGAGATTTCATTGTATTTTAAAGAAAACCTCATAAGATTTGCTGACAGAGTAGATATGACATTCAAGACAAAGAGAAAAATAGGAGCTGAGGATGACTCCAAGTTTTCAGCAGAGCAATTAGAAGAGCTTTAATTAACTCAAACAAGGAAGACTACATGAAAGGCAGATGTGAGAAAGAATATCAATAGTTCAGTTTTAGAGATCTTAAGTCCAGAACACCCAATAGCTATTTATTTATTTTTTTTAAAGGGTAGCAAGTAGGCAATATAGGTCTGGCATTAAGGAGAGAGATCTGGTCTGGAGATATAAATTTTAAGATCAAACAAGGTAATAAAAGTCGTGAGAAAAAAATCAAGAACTGAATCCTGGGTCACTTGAGTGTGTAAAAGGAGGGAGATGAAGAGAAACCAAACAAACTAAGGACAGACTAGAAAAGCAAGGGGAAAACAAGCTGATTGTGTACTCCCTCCTTCCTGAAAACTCATAGTCCTAAAAGCCAAAGGAAAAAAGAGAAACTTTTCCATTGGGTCAAATATTGCTGCAGGTTATGTAAGACCAGATCTAAAACATCATGTCTTCATTTATTAGAGGAAAACAAGTAATAACCTAGGAAAAACAATTTTGAAGATGAGGTGGGCCTAAAAATTACTAGAGTGGGCTCTAGAGTACATAGAGGGGAAATTATAATCAATGAGTAAAGACAGTTCTTTTTAGGACTTTGTAGTTAAAAGGCATGGCCTTGGATAATCTCAACTGCTTCATGTTTAGATGTAGCTCTCAGTCCTTTTATAATGACTATGAAGTATTTTTGCAATACTTGAAAGTTTTTCTTACATACCTATGGCACCATATGGTTTAAAACATGCCAGACTGGTTGATACATAGTAAATTCACAAAATGATACACATAAAAGATGCCATGAATTTTTTCTAGATATAATACTTTATAACCTGATTATTATGTTTCTCATGCTTACAAAGAATACAGAAAGATTTCTTTCTACATGAAAATCATGCAACTCTAAAATATACTACTCAAATGTAAAAAGTACACTGTAATTAGTCATATTAAAAATTGTGTAACAGAAATAAAGGGGGAAACATGCAGATAATATTCTTACTTTATAAACTGAATTTTTGTAAATTTTGTAATATGAAGTCCCTGTTAAAAAATTGGATGAGGTGCATACTGAAATGTATTCTATTTAAAATGGAATGATAAAGGCATGCACTCTTGGTACCATTCAAAAAGAAGATTCACTACATTAGGAGCACCTTGGTTTATCCAGTGTCTACAACAGATTTCAGAGACAAAATGGTTCATGAAGCCCACAGCACTGAGTGTCTGGCACTTTACAGAAAACGTTTGTCAACCCCTCATCTAGCAGATTAATCAATCTCTTGATGTGCTTTAACAGGTTTTACTCAGTATTCTGACATTTGTAGATAAGATATGAAACACATTACCTTGTGAAATCCCTGGGCTTTCAGATTAATTTGAGGGTCCAATATTTGAACACTCAGGGATTAGGAACAAGCACAAAAAGCTAGTAGCTAGTAATTTAGATGGGAACAAAGTAGAGTGACAGTGAAGCATATGACTTCCTATTATAACTGAGCAGGTATTAAAAGTATCTGCACAAAATTTGCTTAAGACATGACATTAAACCCAATGCTTTAACTACAAGTCAACTGTCTAACAATCAATATATTGTAGATCAGAACTACCCTCATTTTTTCAGGTGACTGCATACTACATTATTTTATGGGTATAATAAAGTATTTCCTTAGAGATAGGTATTTACACTATCTCCAACTTTTTGGTATGCAATCCTAATATATAAAAACCATGAGTCATAATGACCATTAAACACTGGAGGGTGATCAACCCGGAAGTCAGTGCTGGCACTGCTCCCAAGCAAGCAGTAAGGGACAATCAGGCAGGCAGGCAGAGGAGTTAGGGATGATCAGGTAGGCAGACCAGTGTCTAGGGATTATCATGTAGGCAGGTCAGTGGTTAGGGATTATCAGGTAGGCAGTCCTGCAGTTAGGGTTGATCAAGTAGGCAGACTAACGATTAGGAGTATTCAGGCAGTCAGGCAAGGGGTTAGGGGAGATCAGGTAGGTAGGTGAGCAGTTAGTGTTGATCAGGTAGGCAGACAGCTCTTTGCAGGCCTGGTTCCACCTCCCAGCAAAGAAAATAGAAGGCCCAGGCCAACCAAACCATTGCACCTGAGCCTGTGGCCTGCAGAGGGAGGCCACTGGTGGCAGGGGATGCTGGGGAGGGAGTGCTAGTGCTGCAACTGATGGCAAGCAGTGGCAGGCGAGGAGTGTGGGGCCAACTGCCTGCAGCCCTGGGAAGGAATACCCCGATAGTCCCTGATATCAGGGCAAGCCTGGGGACCCTACCCGAGCATGCATGCTGGCTGAGGGACCCCCCCTACCCCGAGAATGTACAAATTTTCATGCATCAGGCCTCCAGTGTTGTAATAAATATCCTTAACATACATATTTATACTTGCAACATTTATATAAATATCCTTAATTCATACCTGCATATTATATGTCTTTATCATCTATGTCACATTTTATTTATTTACTAAAGGCCCAATGCACAGAATTGTGCACCCGTGGGCCTCTTGGCATGGCCTGCAGGGAAAGGGCTGAAACCAGCAGTCCAACACAGCCTGCCCCTCCTGCCTGCTACTCCTGCTTATTCTGGCCCTGCTGGGGGCTCACTCCCTGCAGAGGCTCAAACCACTGCAGAGTTGCTCACCAGCCATGAGCCCTGCATCTGGCGCTGGGGGGATTGGAATGGGGGGTGGAAGGCTTGTGACGCAATCAGCCCTCTTGGTGGGGAGTGGGACCCCCTTGCCAGCATGAGATCCGGATCTGTCCCGCTGGCTGATGTTTGTACTGGTTGGTGAGAGCCATCTGATGGCCACTTTTACTAGTACACCTTTTTTTTTTCTTGCCAAGCTTTTAGGGAGGGGAAGCAGACACGGAGTCTGAGGCCAACTTCCAGGAGGCACTCATTGCTGTCAGGATTGTGCTGTTGGTGCAGGTCCATTGGTGCCTGGCCCATTCTCCAGAGACTGGACTTGCAGGACTACTAAGGGAGGGAGTGGCTGCTTGCCAGGCTGGTGGGTTGCCTGGATAGGTTGGTCAGCTGAGCAGCGCTCCTACTGTGGGAGCACACTGACCACTGGGACAGCTCCTGTGGACCAGTCATTTGGCCATTCAGTCCTTCAGTTGCTTAGGCTTTTGTATATATAGATAGATGATACATATAATGACCTACTGCATGTTTAATATATATAATAATATATAATTAATGTCCTTAGGATGTGTAGGTGTGTGTTTATACAAATTATGTTTTCCTATAGGATCTATTCTGGAAGTGAAGCTATTGGGATAAAAAATGACATACTTGAAATTTTGAAACAAATTCAATTATCCTTCTAAAAAAGATGTGCCAAGTTCATCTCCCAATAGTGCACAAGAATGCCTTTTCCTCCCACGTGCCAATTCTGGTTGTTACTTTTTAAAATAAAATAACTATCATTAGTTCCAAAAATGGTATCTCATTGTTTGTTGATTTGCATTTTTCTAATTACCAAGCAAGGTTCACTCTCTCCTGTAAAAATATAAAATTAGTTAATCAGGAATGTTAGCTCAAATTGGAATTTGTTTTATAGGAAAAGAATAATCACCTACTGTTAAGTACTGCTGTAGGCTTACCTGTAGGAAGCTTCCTCGTCCATAATAGAAACCTGCTGCTTATCCGTTTGTTCACTGTCACTCTGCTGACTCCATTCACCAGTGCCTCTGTCATCAGCAGGAGCACCCATATTTCCTGACACTTCCCTTTTACTGGATTTCTGTTCCTTTTTGTCTTCAACCTTTGGTGACAGATTGATATTATGGATTTGTTGTTATCTCATTCATTAAAAAGACTGTGTTTTCATTAATTTTATCATTTGGCTTTGTTATTACCTTATTGATGAAAGAAGCTGTGTTTTCATTAATTTCATCACTTGGCTGCTGGTTGTCAGGGTGTTCACTGGTGCTTTGCCAACTCAGTCCAATGCTGTCATTGTCGTCATCAGCACCCTCATACACGTTACTGGACACTTTCCTTTTACTGCTTTTCTGCTTCTTTTTACCCTCAACCTTTGATGGGAGGTTGATATTAGGGATGTTGTTATTACCTTATTCATTAAAAAGACAATTTTCTATCATTTGGCTTTTATTATTTAGTTTTGTTATTACCTTATTGATGAAAGAAGCTGTGTTTTCATTAATTTCATCACTTGGCTGCTGGTTGTCAGGGTTTTCGCTGGTGCTATGCCGACTCAGTCCAATGCTGTCATTGTCGTCATCAGCACCCTCATACACGTTACTGGACACTTTCCTTTTACTGCTTGTCTGCTTCTTTTTCCCCTCAACCTTTGATGGGAGGTTGATATTAGGGATGTTGTTATTACCTTATTCATTAAAAAGACAATTTTCTATCATTTGGCTTTTATTATTTAGTTTTGTTATTACCTTATTGATGAAAGAAGCTGTGTTTTCATTAATTTCATCACTTGGCTGCTGGTTGTCAGGGTTTTCGCTGGTGCTTTGCGGACACAGTCCAATGCTGTCATTGTCGTCATCAGCACCCTCATACACGTTACTGGACACTTTCCTTTTACTGCTTGTCTGCTTCTTTTTACCCTCAACCTTTGATGGGAGGTTGACATTAGGGATGTTGTTATTACCTTATTCATTAAAAAGACAATTTTCATTCATTCTATCATTTGGCTTTTATTATTTAGTTTTGTTATTACCTTATTGATGAAAGAAGCTGTGTTTTCATTAATTTCATCACTTGGCTGCTGGTTGTCAGGGTTTTCGCTGGTGCTTTGCGGACACAGTCCAATGCTGTCATTGTCGTCATCAGCACCCTCATACACGTTACTGGACACTTTCCTTTTACTGCTTTTCTGCTTCTTTTTCCCCTCAACCTTTGATGGGAGGTTGATATTAGGGATGTTGTTATTACCTTATTCATTAAAAAGACTGTATTTCCTTAAGTTTATGAAATTGCTCTGACTTTAACCAATAAAAATATTTTGTGTGTTGAGCTTGTCAACAAATGTCATTGACATTATCAATTCTACTTCATTTCTGTTTCAGTAAAGAAGATAACTTTTCCAAGATTTCTAATAGGGCTGTCTTAATTTTGTGCTCCTATTTAAATCACATCCACTTTGTTACCTAACATTCCTTTTACCCACACACACACCATTTATTTAGCAGAGACAAAAAAATAAAAGGAAAATATAGCAAAATGTGTCCTCTTCTGTCTTTCGCACCTGGGTCTTGCATTCCCCGCCAGATTTAGAGGATGTGGAATTGTGTGTCAGTTACAAATAGGAAGTTTTCCTCTTTCAGCACGAAGCTGTTCCTTCCCCCATTGCTTTTTACAATGCTTTTTCCCCTCTAAGATCTTTGAGGATATCAAAAAAGTGGTGGCATTCATAAAACATATGAATCACAGTTTACCACAACACTGGAGCAGAATGAAACCATTGAATTGTTGGTTAATATACAACTCTTAAAAATGAGTAATACCATCACTATAAAATCTTATAGCTAAAAGACATACAAGTAGTTATCTACTCACTTTAGCCCCAGAGTTACTAATAATGGAAATAAAACCAAGGTTAAATGACCTGTTTGTTATTAAAATAACTAAATAATATTCCAGTGATGATGAATAATACAAGTGGGCACTTGAAATATTGGGGCAACTAGGTTGTAAAGTATATGATTATCTAACCAACATTTGAAACTAATACAAAATAATATTGAATATAAACTATAACTAAAAAGTAAAATAAAATAAAAATGTCTTGACGTGATCATTTTGGAATTCTAAGTTCCAAGGTTTTCAGTAAACAACAGAAAATTTACACAATAGCATAAAAATAGATGAGTTTAGTTGGGAATATTTCTTTATATCCCTTCTCTCAGTCATAACTTCCTCCAAATTTATTGTTTCTGGGATGTTATTTATGGTTAGTTTTCAAATTGATTTCAGAGAGAGAGGGAGGGAGATAGAGGAAATCATTGATAACAAAACCATTGATCAGCTGCCTCCTGCATACCCTCTACCACAGATCCAGCCACAACCCAGGCATGTGCCTTGACCCTGAATTTGATCAGGAACCTCTTGGTTCATGGAGCAATGCTCAACCACTTAGCTACACTGGACAGCCTATGGGATGTAAATTATATTTAAGCCAATTAACTTAAGAAATAAAACAATCCTAGTGCTTATTACATTTTTAAACACTTTCCTTTATACATTCACTGGTTCAGATAATGACACGGTACATAGCTAAATTAGTTTCCCAATCATAGGGAAGACTGACAGAAAGACTAAAAAACAAACCTGAGAATATTTTCTTAAAATTCAATTACTTAGCTGACTGAATCTATTTATATTTATAATTACATATTTAGACAACCTAATTTTACACACATTTTTTTTTTCAGAATGGATAAGAGAATTGATAAGGGAAAAAACAAGAGTAGCAGCGAAAAGAGTAGCAGTAAATGAAGTTCTACCTCTTTTAGAAGTTGAACAATCTCTTTTTTCCAAGCCAGGCACTCTACTTTCTCAAATCTTTGTAAATCTTGCTGTAGTTCTTCATTTGTATATACTCCAGGTGTTCTGCCATTGTGCAGAGCAGAGGAACTCTCATCTTTTAATTTAGAGCCCACGCTTTTATAAGCATTAGCACTGCAAATATCTGCACATAATGGCTTCTGAAACAAGTCTTGATTTGGCTCAGCATGAGATTGAGGAATGATTTTGTGAGTGGTTTCTTCTCGTTCAGGAAATGTTGGTAATGCTGCAGAGATAGACTTTCCAAATGTATCTTTCCTCTCACAATCAAGCACTTTACTTGTCAAATTAGAAGGTATTTGTCTTAAGTTTGCTTGTCCTTTAGAGTTATCACGTAGTGGCTCTTCCCCAGGGCACTCAGTCATTTTTAATTTTACAGAAAATTCATGTAACTTCTGTTTTGACTCATCTTTGGAAAGTTGTAAATTCTTCCTCTGCTTTAATGTGCTTTGTTTGATGCACATTTCCTCATCCTTTTGCTCAGAAGGGTGTCCTGAATAAGTAGCTGTATCCTCTTTGTCACCTGCCCTATTTACTTGTGATTCTTGAGTCATTTTTTCCAGATGCAAAGGTGGAAGATGAATATGCTTTCTTTGATTTTTAGATGTCTTTGCTGTCCGGGTATGTGTTTCTGAAATAACTTTATCCTTAAGTAATCAAATGTGAACAAAGAAAAATTAGAATATATTTAAAATTTAACTCCTAGGATTATTTATCTATGATTAGCTACTCCCCAATCACAGGATTAAAACTAAAAAGTAAAAAAAAAAATAACTTCCCTTAGCCTAAATAAAAAGAAAAATATGAACCAAATTTTGACACTGTTGGTATTAATCTATTAAATGTTAAATCTATCAAAAATAAATTTCTAGCTGAGTTTTAACATTACAAAGCTTTCTTCCTCACTTAAAATATTCCACATCACCATATCCTAAATATTGATCTTTTGCAGTGTATTTAACAATTTTTTAGGGGTGCTCAAAGATGGAAGCAGAAGAGGTGAAAGTTAAGTTACCTCCTCACTGGGCCAAATTGGAATGACAACTAAATTACATAACTACCAACCAGAACCCGAGCTGAACATCAGTCATATAACCAAGGATCTACAGAAGTCTCAGCTACATGGTAGGAAGAACAGAGATTCCAAAAGGATACCCCCCCACCCTCTGCTTTTTATTCACATGTGGTGGTTGAGAATGCAGAGGCATATCTCAGTGCAATGGTCCCCCTGAGGAGCATGTTGTCTCAATCTGATACTGGGTTCCCAGCCCTGAGAACCAGAGCTGGGAAGAGGCGCCTACATAACATCCGGCTTTCCTTCAGGAAGACGTGGGAGTCTGCTAGAAACCTAGGAGTCCTCTTAAAGGGCCAAGACATGAGTGTCATTCCCACCACTCACCCTGAGCCTATGAAGAATGGGTGGCTCACAGTGGACTGGGAGTCATGTGAGGAGGCTGCTTTGTGTGGCTCTGAGAGAGAGCTGAGGGGATGGCTTCTGGGTGCCCTCCCTGTGCTGAGTCCCTCTGCCACAATGCCCACAGATGCCATCACCCCTGGATCAAGTTCTCCTTTCCTTATGCCATCAGCCTTGGGGAATGTACTAGCCCATCATCATGAATCCTTGTCCAAAACCCTGTGAATCTACACAGTGCAAAGGAGCCAGCTGCTTGGACCCAGGGTTTACACTTTCATGGAGATCTCTTAAGGAGGTCAGGATGGACTCAAGGGGGTGACAGAGACTGAGTTGTGTGACTTTGAGTTGGGAATTTTTATTCCCTTGCTGGTCTAACTGAGGCCACCATTCCAGTGCTGAGCCCTCTTCACATAGCCAAATCTTGATATTGGGTCCTGATGAATTCTGCTGGCCTTACTCTAATAACTCCCTAAGGCCCTACCCTACCACAAAGGTCCACAGGTCTCCAGTGGGTTGTACCTGGCATTTGTATATCCTGGGAATTGGCCTCACACCCAGAAATAAAGCTGAGTTTAAATCTGTATCAGTCTGGTAAACACTATTAGCACCTACCTGATGACTCACTTACCTCATGCCACTCACATACCAACAGGAGCTCTTTCAGTGACTGACCCCGTCAGAAAGCTGGTAGGTGGAGGTGCATCTCAGAGTGACATGGGCTTTTTGCTTCGCTGCCCCATGGGCTTGGTGCTGGTAGAAGGAGGCATTGCTGTGCAGCTTGGCCCCGCCCAAGTGTACAGAGGCCCAGCAGAGACAGTCACAAACTGAATTGCTTTGTAGCTCCACACAGGTAGTCCAGTGGAAATCACAGGCAGAGACTGACATCGACTTGCCACAGAGTCCCTCACAAAAAGCTCCAGAACCAACACACTCAGTGGGCATTTCAGAGCATGAACCAATTAGCTCCACAAGCAAAACACCCAAATAGAAACCTGGGCAGGCACCATACTGAGCTGGCATGAACTTCTTGACATAGGCCTAGTCTTTGAATAGCAGCTGGTATAGTCAGTCAACATGAGAGTCAAACTCATCCATGCACAGGCCAACAGCAATGAAAACTCTACCAAAGGAGGGCTTACATAACACAATAACACACATAAGTGACATTCCTGGAGCACCTATGTCAGGTGACCAGAAAGAGTGTACCAATGTACCCCACTAGACACCTAATACATAAAGTCATTATACCAAGACTGGAAGGTAAAGCCTATCTACCCAATACACAAAATAAAATACCACATACCACTTGGCAGCCAAAATGGAGAGACAAACATGACCCAAATGAAAGAACAGGAGAAATCTCCAGGGGAAAAAAAAAACTAAAAAAACTAAATGTAATGAAGGCAAGATACAGAGTTTAAGATTATGGTTACAAAGATGCTCAAGGAACATAGTGGGAAGTTAAACAAAGAGATAGCAAGTGTAAAAATGACAAATAAACCATGTAAGATAACCACTCATCAATAAAGAAAATAATATCTGAAATGAGAAAAACATGAAAGGGAATCAATAGCAGATTTGATGAAGCAGAGAACAGAATCCTATTTAAAAAAATAAATTTCATCAATTTCAGAGAGGTAGGTATAGGGAGAAAGAGAGATAAAAAACATCTTTTATGAGAAAGAATCATTGATCAGTTGCCTCCTGCATACCCCACACTGGGGATCAAGCCCACAACCTGAGCATATGCCTTGACATGGAATCAAAGTGTGACCACTGGTTTATGGGTCAACACTCAACCACTGAGCTATGCCAGCTAGGTGAGAAAAGAATATTTGATTTAGACGATAAGGTAGAAGGAAACACCCATTTAGAGCAGAAATAATTTAAAAAAATAAGGCTATTTCAAGGGATTTCTGGAATAACACAAGGCATAGCAACATCCACATTATAGGGATTCCAGAAAGGGGAGAGAGAGAGAGAGAGCAAAAAATTGAGAACCGATGTGAAGAACCAATAATAACTGAAAACTTCCCTGACTGGGTGAGGAAAAAGGAGACACAAGTGTAGGACATAGTGTACCATACAATAGGCCCACAGCAAAACACTGCATAATTAAAATAGCAAAGGCTAAAGACAAAGAGAGGATCTAAAAACTAAAAGAGAAAAACATATACCTACCTACAAGAGAGGACCCATAAGATTATCAGGTGCTTTCTCAACAGAAACATGTCAGGCTGGTAGGGATTGGTATAAAATATTCAAAGTGATGGAAAAGGACCTATAACCAAAACTATTCTACCCATCAAAGCTATCATGTGAAATTGAAGAAGAGATATTTCTCTCTGTCTTTCTCAGTCTGCCTGTCTCTTCCTTCCTCTATCTCAAAACAATAATTAAAAAAAAATAATTAAACAAATTTTTGCTTTGCCAGTGTACTGAGTGGTCAAGTGTTCACCCAGGAAACAAGAGTTCACTAGTTTGATTCCTGGTCATGGCACGTGCCTAGGTTACAGGCCCAATCCCATGTGAGAACATTCAAGAGGTAGATGATTGATGTTTTCTCTCATTGATGTTTATATTCCTCTATCCCTTTCCATTAATTTTTCTCTCAAATCAATAAATCATCCTTAGCTGGTTTGGCTCAGTGGACAGTGTCAGCTTGCAGACTGAAAGGTCCTATGTTCCATTCTCTTCAAGGCACATGCCAAAATATATATTTAAAATAAAATAAAATCTATTTTAAAAATTTTTTCAACCATACAGAAAAGCCTGGGTAGTAATACTTATGTCATATAAAATAGAAGTTAAATCTGAGGCTATAAAAAGAGACAGGGACTGTTACATAATAATATGGGATCAATCCAACAAGAAGAAATAACACTTATAAACATATCAGAGGCCCTGTACACCAAATTCATGCCTGGGGAAAGGGGGAAAGAGTGTCCCTCAGCCCAGCTGTATCTTCTCCAATTTGGGACCCCTCAATGGAATTTAAACTGTAGTCAGATATCCCTCTCACAATCCAGGACTGCTGGCTCCCAACCACATGCCTGCCTGCCTGCTTGATTGACACTTACCCATTCTGCCTGTCAGCCTGATCACTCCCTAACCATTCCCCTGCCAGCCTTATCGACACCTAACTGCTCTCCTGCCAACTCCTTCACACCCAACTTCCCTCCCCTGTAGGCTTGGTTCACCTCAGCTTCCCTCCTCTGCTGGCCTGGTTGCCCCTAACTGCCCTCCCCTGCCAGCCATCTTGTGGTGGCCATCTTTATACCACATGGGGGTGGCCATATTGTGATGACATGGGGATGATCATCTTGCCCACGTGGGGGCGGCCATCTTTTGCAAGGGTGTGATGGTCAATTTGCAAATTACCTCTTTATCATATAGACTATACACGCACCAGAGGAGCATTTAAATTTATAATGCAAATACTGAAACAATCATAGTAAGGGTGTTAAGTACCCCATTGATATCAATGGGTATGATCTTCCAAAAATTAAAAAATCAGGAAGGTAACAGCACCCTTAAAGGACCCATTCTATGAAATGAATTTAATTGATTTTTTTCAGAGCATTATACCCTTAAACTACAGAGTATTCATTTTCCTCAAGGGCACATGGAACATTTTCCAAGATAGATCATATATATGTTAGGCCATAAAAAAGCCTCAGTAAATTTAAAAAGCCTGAAATCATTTTACACATCTTCTCCAGTGACAATAAATGTGTACCTATTAATAATCACTTTAAATGTAAATGGCTTAAATGTTCCAATCAAAAAACACAGAATAGGTGAATAGATAAGAAAAGAAGACCCCTGCATGTGCTGTCTATAATAAAACCACATCAGCAAAAGATATACACAGACCGAAAGTAAAGTGATAGAAAAGATATTTCCTGAAAATGCAAAATAAAAAGGCCCTCTACTAGTAGCTCAGATGGTTAGAACATTGTCCCAAGTTTGTAGGTTCAACCTCTCATCAGGGTACATACAAGAAACAATCAATGACTTGTGTGCATGCATATAAGCCTAACCAGTGGTCATGAACAACAGGGGGTGTTGAGCAAATGTGAGGAGGGGTTTGGGATGGGAATGGGGGGATGAAGACAATTATAAGATACCATAATCAATAAAGAAATTTAAAAAAGAAACAACCAATGAATGCATAAATAAGTGAAACAACAAATCAATGTTTCCCTCTCTGTCTCTCTGTCTCTCTGTCTATATGCCTGCCTCTCACTCTCTTTCTTTTGTCTCAATAAGTAAAAAAAATAATAATTATTATTATCATTCAGGAGAACCAGGGTGGTGGCATAGGTAATGCCTGTACTTGCTGCCTCCCAGGACCACATCAAAATTACATCTAAAATACAGAACGTCTATCATCCAAGACCACTATAAATCTGGCTGAATGGAAGTACTACAACTAGAGAAGTAAAGAAGAAAGCACACTGAAACTGGTAGGAGGTGCAGAGTCTCAGAATGGGCTGATCCACAACAGGTTGTGTCACTTTTTTAATCAGGAGGGAGAATGCCTTTGCAGACACCACCCAGAGGAGTGAGACATCCCAGGCCCACACCAGACTACCAGTCCAGAGTACCAGAGCTGGTGAAAGAAGTCACCATGGGCAGCAAGAACTATTGGCTATAAAAACCAGTGCAGATTGTGGCTGAGTGACACCCAGGGTGCTATTGACCTGTTTTTAGTTCCTCTAAAAAGGCCAACACCATGAACTGAATTTACAAGCTCCCACTTCCTCTGAGTTCCAGTGCCAGGTGAGGCTCTGGGAGACCAGACACATAAAAGGAGAATTGGAGTGTCTGGAATTGGGGCAGGAACTTGGGGGCAGCTTTCTTCCAAATGCAGATGCATGAAGGGATCATTGTTTCCATGCTGAGACCTCCCTGATGCTTGGCTGACTGGTAGCCATTTTTGTTTGCTCTGCCCTGGTAATTCCCCGAGACCCTGTCCCACCCCATTTACAACCCCTAAACTGTGCTCAATGGTTTTACAAATGAATGGTCTGACCTTTCTCAGGCTAAAATTCTGTCAAATAAGCTGCAGTTGGCTTAAGGAACCCCAAACCTATCAATAAAAGGCCCAAGTACCAGCACCTGCACCAGGCTGCCTTGATTCACAGTTGGGCCTCATCTGGGCACTATCAAACCTGATACAAAGAGGAGGAATCTGCAGATTTCTCTGTAGCTCCTGCTGGATGGCCCCAACCAGTAGCTGACTTTGCACCTCTCTGGAGACCCAAGGGACAGTGTACCAGTGGTCAGTGTGAGACAATATCAGATTACAATTCTTCACATTCATAAGTGACACACTCATGGGACAGACTCAGTGAGCACCAAATCCCCACTAAAATAAGTCCTGCTCCATAAGGGTGTCTCTTGCACAGCAGGTCTCCCACTGTAGTTGCAACTGACCCCCAAAGCCACCTGGACTGGAGGTCAATTCCTCCCAGATACATCAATAACAATCAAGGCTCAACCACAACAAAACTGTGCACATCACCCACAAAGAGGTGCACCAAGAGTGTCCACTTTGGATGATTGGGGAAGCTGAGCCACTGAGCCCTATAAGACACCTACTACACAAGGCCACTCTATAAACTCAAGGAGACTTAGCAGCTACCCAACACATAGAAACAAACACAGGGAAGCAGCCAACATGCGGAGACAAAGAAACATGTCACAAATGAAATAAATGGAAGAACCTTAACTACTGAATATAGAATTCAAAACCATGGTTATAAGGTTACTCAAGAAATTTCTAGAAACTTCTGAGGAACTTAGTGAGACTTTCAAAGATCTTACTGAGAATGAGATGAAGAAGAAGAAGAAGAAGAAGAAGAAGAAGAAGAAGAAGAAGAAGAAGAAGAAGAAGAAGAGAAAAGGAAAAGAAAAGAAAAGAAAAGAAAGGAAAATGACCAGTCAGAAATGAAAGATACAATGACTGGAATAAAGAATAATATACAGAAATTCAACAGTAAACTAGAGGATCCTGAGAATTAAAACAATGATTTGAAATATGAGGAAGAAAAACACCCAACCAGAAGAGCAATAAGAAAAAAGAATTCAAAAATTTGAGGATAGTATAAGAAGACAATTAAAATATACCAACCTCTGAATTATGGGGGTACCAGAATAAAGAGAGCAAGATATTGAAAACCTGTTTGAAGAAATAATGATAGAAAACTTCTCTACATGGTGAAAGAAATACACTTACAAGTCCAGGAAACACAGAGAAGCCTAAACAAGAGGAATCCAAAGAGGACCACACCAAGACACAGCATAATTAAAATGCCAAGGGCAAAAAACAAAGAGAGAATCTTAAAAGCAACAAGAGAAAAACAGCTAGTTACCTACAAGTGGGTGCCCATATGATTGTCAGCTGATTTCTCAACAGAAACTATGCAGGCCAGAAGGGAGTGGCAAGAAATATACAAAGTGATGAATAGCAAAACCTACAACCAAGATTACTCTACCCAGCAAAGGAATCATTTAGAATTGAAGGTTAGTAAAGAGCTTCACAGGCAAGAAAAAGGTAAAGGGGTTTATCATTAACAAACAAGTATTAAATGAAATGCTAAAGTGTATTTTTTAAGAAGAAGGTAAAGATAAAAAAAATTTGAACAACAAAGTGATAAAGAATACATATATATCAATATTTGAATCTAAAAGTCAAATGATAAAAAATATGATCAATTAAATATACTGGTGTATGGAATAGAATCAGGGGCATGGAAATTGAAAAGACTGACCATTCTCATAGGGAAGAGTGTGTGGGGAGGTGTGGGAAGAGATTAGACAAAGGTCTTATATGAATGTATGCATTACCCATGGACACAGACAATAGAAGGCCTGGAATGTGTGTGTGTGTGTGGGGGGGGGGGGTATCAGGTGGAGGGTAGCTATGGGGGGGAAAAGAGGAATATCTATTGTAATCTCGACAAAAAAGAATAATTTTTAAAAATTATTCAAATGTAAACAAAAATAAGCCAGATAGCAATATTTATCCAGAAAAAAAAAAGAAATTTAAAACTAAGTCTTTAATAGGCAACAAAGGAGGCCATTACATAATAATAATGGGATCAATCAAAAAAGATGCTCAACCACTGAGCTATGCCAGCTGTGTCAGACTATAATCTTTGATTTAGAAGACAAAGTAGCAGGAAACACCCAATTATCCACCTACCACAGGAGAACATAATTATATGCAAAAAATATTGATACAATCATAGTTGGGGGTTTAACACCCCAATGATCTTCCCTCCCCAAAATCAACCACAATGGTATCAAACTAGAAATCACACACACACACACACACACACACACACACACACACACAAAAGAACACCTGAAAACACACAAACACATGGAGGCTAAATAACCTGTTACTAAACAGTGAATGCATTAACAATGAGATCAAAAGAGAAATCAAAAGATTCCTTGAGACAAATGAGATGAGAACATGACAAACCAATGAGACATAGTGAAAGCAGTCCTAAGAGAGAAATTCAAAGTCATTCAGGCCTACTTCAAGAAAAAGAAAAATTGCAAATTAACAATGTAACTTCATCAGAAGACATGTTTTAAATGAGCCTATTGGATTGTTGTAAAAGGAATAATATGCTCATAATTTGATCACTTGGCTGATTATTATTATGGTAGTATTCTTGTTTTTTATTAGATAGTAAAATTCACCAAACATAAAATAAACCATTTTAATGTGAGAAATTCAATAGGATTTGGTACAAATACCAAGTTGTGAAATAACCACCTCTATCTAGTTCCAAAACTTATCATCACTGCAGAAGAAAGCCTTATTCCCAGGAAATAGGAACTCCCTAATCCTTCTACCGAAGTCTCTGGCAATAACTTGTATGATGTATGTCTCTATGGACTAACTTATTGTAGAAATTACATATAAAGGAGTCAGATAATAAAATAAACATATTTTCCACCCTGGCTTGCATCACTCAGTTGGTTTGAGCATTGTCATATCCACCAAAGGGTCAGAGGTTGAATTCCCAGTCAGGGCACATACCCAGATTGCCAGTTCAATTTTGGTTGGGACCCATGCAGATGGCAGCCAATTAATATTTTTTTCCTCACATCAGTGCCTCTATCTCTCTCTCTCAGTAGCTCCCACCCCCTCTCCATTCCTCTTTCCCTAAAATCAATTAATATATATATATATATATATATATATATATATATATATATATATCCTCACTTGAGGATTTAACAACAAACATAAAACATAGACAGGTAGGCCACTACAAAATTTTAAGAGTTAGGGTTCCTGAAAATTATATTGGGACCAGGAAAATTACTTTCAAAGGGAGAACATTACCTTGAAGTCTTCATTGTGTCTTGTAGTCCGTGTATCATCAATGCTAGATATGCTGGAAAGTCTTTACATTAAAATATAAAACAAAAATGAGTGAGTTTGTTACTTTAATAAAGCAACAAAAAAGGGGGGCGGGGAATCAAGCTGGGACAAAAGGAAACGTATGAAAAATTTTAGACAATAATAAAAGAAAAAAATTAAAAAGCAACAAAAATATAAATGAAAGATCAACTACCTAGAAATGAAATAGTTTCTTGATATAAGTAACACTGGGCATCTGTTTTAAAAAAGCTTTTAGTTACCTATTTCTGCCACCACCTCTCCCAACCTATGATCTATTTGATGAAGGCACACTCTGCTTGAGTTTAATTTGTTTTAACCAATTAAGAGCAGATATAACTTTTGTTCCCTGAACTGGAACTCATCTGATGACCTACATCCAGGTAGGAAGATACACTGATCCTTCTTGAACATCTGTCCTGATTCAAAGACTAATTAATCAATGTCAGTCAAAAATGGCAGTTTTGCTTCTTTAACATGAAAACCACCTATTAAGGGGAACCCTTTCCTTCTTTTTACCTTAAAAATGTACAGGAATAAAACTGTACATTTCCCTGAAATGGTTGAAAGTTAAATGTCCAAATGTCAAAGAACAAATGTCTATGTTGTTAGCCTGCCTTCCCACTCCCAGATCACCCTCTTCAGGCTCCATGCCAGTCTCCAACATTTGAATTTTCAGCCTATAAGGGTACAGACTCCTGAATCAAGGACAGACTAAAATGACAAAGAATCAGAACTCTTTATTTCCCTTGCTCCTTGAAATCAATCTAAATGGAGTCTCAGTAATCCACACATAACATAGGCATGTTACCAATTCCATTACTGATCTGACATCTAGTCCTACTCTTGCCCAACCCTCCATGTAGAGGAGAAGCACATCAGCTAATTGGGAAAACAGGTAGCAGTGAGAAGACACCTGCCTTGGGACATAGTTCTATGTAGTTCAGCAATCTCCATCCCCTAGGACTCAAGGAGACCTGAGCCCCATTCCGTGAGTTAGAGTTCAGGTAGATGGCATCACAATCCTTTATGCAATCAAAAGATCTTTCTAGTAGCTCACATTTTTTAAATATCTTTCTAAAGAAAATTTGACTGTAATTCCTCCAATTGAACAAACTAACAAAAGAGCAGCAAACTTGTCAAGACTTCTTTGAGCCCCATATTTTAATCTGCAGTTCAAGAGAACACCCTATGGCCTTCCTTCTTAATACTTATATTTAACTTATCACAAACCCCAATATACCCATCTCATTTCCAAAACTCTTATTCCAACCTTCACCCAGTGTAGTTCCTCTTGAAACTTAGACATTCCTGCTAATTCCATTTTTATCCTCTATTAACTGTGTTCACTACCCAATTTCCATACATCTGTTATTAAAACTCACCAACAGAATGATAAAGAAGAGTATTACACTTAGCAACCTGAATTTACATATAAGTTCCACCACTTTTTATGTCCCAATAAATCAATTTAAACCAGTTTCCAATACTCCATGTGAACAACCATTGGGCCAGGATGTTAAACAAGTTAAAGTACTACAGGGAGTTTTCAATAATTAATTGATAGCCTTCCTCAAACTCCTGAAATTCTGCGTGCCTTTCTTTCTGACTATGAAAACATTAAGAACACTGGAGCTGGCAGAAGTAGAAAAAAACAAAACACAATAAAAGACACCCACCCATGCCTCCCCCCCCCCCCCCGCAAAAAAAAAAGTAAAGTTAAATAAATAAATAAATAAATTTCATGGAAGAGGAAAGAAAGGCACTAGGAACAAAGAAAAAAAATCATACAACTAGGCAAAGTTACTACTTGAAGGAAAATCCACACTGGGAATTCAGTAAATGGAGAAATCAATAGTAATATCCTTTAAATACATGCTGAATTTAATGAACATAACATGGTCTATACATAGAGATTATTTGTTTAGAGATAAATAATTCATCTCAAGAAGACTAGATATCATTTTATGTAAAAACACTTGCCTGAGTTGGCCTTGCTGAGGTAAACCCTTTGGCTCTGTGTCCATAGCTAACTGAGATGTGCCCTAAAACTTTGGTGGGAATAACAAGGTCCTATTGACCACTACAATGTTTAAGCACAGTAAGATAAATACTTGGACTGCCTGGGCCGCTTAATGAAACTCTAAATTAGAGTAAACACACAATCAGATTTGACTTTCTTAGTTATCTGATTTGTATCCATATCTCAATGACTGTGCTACACAAGGACTTACTAGTATGTGTTAAGAGATAAGAGAATAATTTGGGAGTCAACCTGGTTAACAATCAAACCATGAGTCAGCCCCTTGATAACTAAGAAATCATGGGTCAATTCATCCACCTTCCTGAACCACAGCGGCCTCACTAAAGAAAGTAGGTCAAATAGCACAGCTACTTTGCAGAGCTATTGTGAAGACTACTGTACATAACACAGGATAATTACATAAAATAGCAACTGGCTCGAGGCAGAACACTTTAGAAATGTTAGTCATATTCTATGTACTCACTTAGTTAATATATAATTTTTAAAAATCCATAAAATCCTACCTGCTTGAAGACTCTTTGTCAGAGATCTCACTCACTATTAAAGAAAAGCATAAATACATTTTAAACAGCAATAAACAACTGAACTTTAAAAGTATTGGACTGATGCTTTGTTAGAAAGTTTTCCTTTGGGACCTCACCTGAAGACTATACTAGAGTGAATATTAGTCATATTATTGGTAGGCCATTAACACATTAAGAACATTTACTTTCTCTGTTAAAGTATACCAAATGCAAGAAAAAGAATGGGATCTATCAAAATATGATACTTACCTTTGAACTGCTATGTGCAATGAATATATTCCTAAACAAACCCCACCAGACTGATAGAAAATTGTTTCGCTAGAAGCAGAATCATAGACTAACAACGAAAATTGTAAATAGCATGAGTTTTCAATACATCTTCCATTAAGAGCAGTTAGAAGAGAATACATGTGATTTTCCCTAACACAGTACAACTTCTCCAGCTCTTAAGTGAAGACTAGCCAGTTGAGGATGAAACACCCTATCACGAGGAAGCGTGGTCGCTAGGCACTGCACTTTGCAGAAAGATGAGACTCTTTCTGGCTGCATTACCATCTGCAAGATAGGTAGGAAAGATTTTATGATTCCAGTTGTGTAAAATATAACCACTTGTGATTGTCTCCTTCCAATGCTCAAGTCTACCTGGGCTCACATGATAGCTCAGGATGGTCTAATCAGTGAGTGTTCTGCAGGTGTGTGAGGTCATTTTTCTCAACCCTCACCATTAGGTGGCAAATGCATAGAGAAATCATGCTTTGTCAGCTTGGACAGTATGTGCCTGCAGAATATATTCTGATACACAACAACAAAGCAAAAAGGACAAAGGACACCTTGGATAACTACATCCAAATACCTTGGATGGATGCAATTTTTAAACACTCAAAAAGATACCCACTGCATGATTCCAACTATACAACACTCAGGAAAAGGCAGAACTATGGAGACAGTAAAAAGGATCAGTGACTTCCAGGGATTAGGGAGAAGGCAGGGATGAATAAAAGAGCACAGAGGATTTTAGGGCAGTTAAATGATTCTCTATGATACTGTTAACAGTGTTTATGTCTCATCATACATTTGTCAAAACCCAAAGAATGTACACCAAGATTGAACCATAATGTCAACTATGGACTTGGTTGATAATGATGCATCAATGCATATCCATCCATTGTAATAAATATACCTCTCAGGTGCAGGATGTAAAAAAAAAAAAAAAGAACAAGGTTGTGTGTAGGGGATATAGTGTTTAAGGGAACTTTCTGCTCAATTTTGCTTAAGAACTTCTGTGAAAAAAAATGTATCCACTGAATGTGTTATTAACCTATATGACCGTATTAGTACTATTTTCAAGACACAGTCATCTTGGAAATTAAGAAAAACCCAAGTACCAGAAAATGGGTATCGTTCCCACAATTGAGAAAACATATGGAAAGACATAAGTAAAGCCAATACTTATAGCTGTGTCCTATGGCAGGAACAGACTGATAGATGTGATCGAATATCTTGCTTTGTTATTATAAATCGGGAGCTAGCATGATATAAATTAAATCATCCATATAATTAAAAGACACATTTTTTCTGTGTCAAATCAAAAATCATTATGATGATTTTACCAAAAAAAAATCTTGAAAAGTTGGTTGTATAAAAAGGAAACCTTAACATTGCCTAATATAACACTGGTAAATTATGTATAAATACCTGTTAAATACTCACCAGTCATCACAGAAGTAACCGGCATTGCAATCAATTACAGATGATGCTACTGAAACCAGTACCATGTTACATTATCATATTACTTATTTAAAAAATAAAAATGTTGATTCAATGCCCAAAATTCAGTCAGGGTAATACTGCTGTGCAGAAACATTTCGTACAGCAGGCCTAAGACTGCTGTCCTTAGAAAGTCCTGCTTACATGGCTGCCCATCAGTTGGGAATCTGAAGACCTGAATCTGGGGAGGGTTTCCACCTTTCCCGAACGGAGAACAGTGGCCCCCTGTGCCTAAACACTTTGTACAACCGATGGGGTTCATGCTGAACACTTCCTCTCGTTCTGAGAATCTAGAAGTTTGGTACATGCTGTGAGGAAGGTGCCCATGTGACTAGCATGCCATAAAACCTTGGCACTGAGTCTACCAAGTCTGGTAGATGAAATATTCCATGTGTGTTGTCAGAATTTGACACTGGAGTAATTACGCACCTCCTGGTAATGCCACAGGGAGAGGACTCTTGAGAGCTTGTGCCTGGTGTCCTCCACCCTTTGTCACACACCTTTTTCTTTTCTGATTTCGCATTGCCCTCTAATAAATCATTTTTTATGAGTAAAACTATTTACTGAGTTCTTTAAAAGTTTTTTTGGGGAATCTGAAAACCTAGGTATGGGTTTAGGAACCTCTAACAAAATTGCTTTATGTGAAATTGGTATTATCCAGTCCCCTATACATGATGATAGTCAGAAGTTGATTTCACAGAATACCTGACTTTGATGTTGTTTCAGACCATTCTTGTTTTTGAGCGTGGCGCAGATCTATAAATACTGGAATAAAGACATGAAAGGGATAAAGAAAACAATGATGTCAGAAAATAATGTAAAATAAGCAACATTAATATTTACTCAGGATAAGAAATACAGAATCCTAATTATGGACTACATGTTCTATAGTATCAACGTTCCTATAAAGAAAAGGAAGACATCACACTGACAATTTTATACAACAAAACAGGGTTTAATTCCTTTCTACAATAGTCAGAAATCAATCAATATTGGGATAAATGTAGAAAAACAAAAAATATCCTATATATACCAAAATAGTGTTCTAGTTATTTCAAAGTTCTTTTTATTTGTTTCTAATGTTTTTAAAGTTTCTTATTAAACTAAAATCATGGCTCACCTATCAAAAGCAGTTCCTCACAGGACAAGTCAAAAAGTCAAAAAAATTGCATCCAAAATGTAGAGATATCCAGTAATATTCTACCAAACTCAACATGTATGGAAATATACTGCTCTCACCTCTTGAATGATGGCTCTTTTCTGTTCATCGCATAAAGTCCTATTCTTCATGCCCAATCTAAATGCCAGTACCCTGCCTGGAAACTTGTGAGCTACCTTAGATTTCTTTCTCCTCACCATTTCTTACATGCAATCATCAGGAAATCATATGAACTAGGCCTCCTACTGTCTCTGCTTTGTTTTGCTACTGCCAACTGCCCTAGTCAATCATGAGATCCTTACAGGTGGCTCTGACAGGGGGATGATATCAATAACTATTATTGGTCCTTCATAAATTTATAAGATTTTTAAGCAAAACAAATGAAAAACGTATAGAATTAGAAAAACATTAACATTTTAAATAAAATGAATTGAGCTTCCTGACTCATTTCCACATAAATGAATAAAAACTTCATAATGAACTGATGCTAGTCCAATGAGGGGAAACTTATTTTGTCTCCCAGTCTTTTTATGTGGTTTCCTTCCATATGAGCTCTACATGACAGGTCAGCAAGAGAGGGCTCACAAGCCAAATATGAGCTGCCATCTAGTTTTGTGAATAAAGTCTCGGTAGAACACAGCCTTGCCTATTAGCATGCAGATTCTCTAGGATTTCTCTCACACTGCAATGGCAGACTTGAGTAGATATGGCAGACTATATGGCCTAAAATCAGGCCCTTTCCAGAGAAAGCTAGCTGATCCCTGCTTAATACCTCAACCACAGTGCCCTAATAAAATCTAATGTCTTACTCTTCTGCTGAGCACTGCAATGAATCCCTGCAGCAAATATTGCTGGCTCCCTACCTTGGTCTTCTTTTTTGCTGGAGAACCACAACTATATTTGGTCATTCACTGTCCTGATACACACAAAAGGTGGTATTTCTCCAGTTCCAAAAAGAGAAATAATTATACTAAGCTCATCACAGTAAAAACTTTACCACTCTCTGGTTTAGGAATGAGCATGGGATGTAGCCCAAGCCTATAATATGTTAGAGGAAGTGAGCTGCAGGCCACTTATTTGTTGTTGTTGTTGTTGTTTTTTTCCTTCCTATTTTAAAAGAAACACATAAGCCCAGCCAGTGTGGTACAGAGGATTGAGTGTTTTCCCATGCATCTTGAGATCACTGGTTATATTCTAGGTCAGAGCACAGTTAGGCTTGATCCCTCATTAGGGGTGTAGAGGAGGCAGCTGACGGATGTGATGGTTGCCTGTCTCATCGATGTTTCTATGGTCCTCTCCCTTCCCTATGACTCACTAAAATCAATAAAAACTTTTTTCAAAAAATGTTAAAGAAAACACATAGCTCAACATCACTAATCAGGGAAATTCAAAGGAAAACCATAAGAAGTACCCAGTCATTCTCTTAGAATGGCTGTCATCAAACTTAAATGAATATCAAGTACTGATGAGGATTTGAAGAAAAGAAAAAGCCTCATGCACTGGACAGGTGATTATAAATTGGTGTAGTAACTGTGGAAAGTAGTATAGACAATAGTGTAAAAATTGGAAATAGCACTGCTATTCTACTTCTGGGTATTTATCCAACAGAAACATGAACACAGATTTGAAAACATATCTGCACCCCTATGTTCACTACAGCATTATATACCATAGCCAAAATATGGAAGCAATATAGATGTCCTTCCATAGATAAATGAATATTGAATATGAGGGTAGTATATATGTATACACATACAGATATACTTACATGTATACAGAATGAAATATTACTCAGACAAAAAATAATGAATTCCTGCTACTTATGACAAAATGGATGGACTGAGAGGGTATTATGCTAAATGAAATAAGACAAAGAAGACAAAGACTATAAAGTTTCATACATATATGCAATCTAAAAGAATAAAATAGAAAGAGACCCCATATTTTCACAAAACAAACTAATCCCTTACTTGCCAGAGGATAGTAAGTTGAGGAGAGGGATGAAATAAAGAATATGTATAACAAGTGCAAACTTTCAGTTATAACATGTAAAAGCAATGGTGATCTAGTATACAGCTGAGCTAATGTCTCAAATCTCTCTATATAAAAACCTAAATGACTGTTATGACTAGATGACCAGACCTCCTCCCCAAATGTATGAATGTTGTGCACTGGGCCTCTAGTTAGTACCTAAAAGGCCACTGAGATGTAAACAGCATGACCATTAAGCAGAAAAATGAATTAACTGAATTTTGATATTTTCTTTGAAAGTTCTGTTTAAAAACTATAGAAATAAAAACAGGAACAGTTCTCTCATATTATGAGCACCTTCAACATCAGAGCACTACTTCATTTTTGCACTTCCTATAACTTGAAAAACAAACCAACAGAAGTCCTACTAAATTAAGGTCTACTAAATCCAAGGAGTCCTCATATAGTTCAGATTACACAGTGAACTATGTGCCACAAGTGGGTAGCACACTGACGTTTTTGTATTTGAAATACTTTTATATTTATTATTATAATTTGATGAGTCCCAAGTGGGACTATCTGAATATTTATGATATTTTGGACAATGGCAATAGTGCATCTTGTTTTAAAGAAATTAGTGTTCTGACATTTATTTAACAAAGATAGTATGCTGTTCTAATAAATCAACATATCTCATTCTGTTTTGACTTCTGAGGAATGAGATTGATAACAATGAAACCTAGTTGGTATAATATGTAAAATATCCTATTATTCTCAATAGGTATTGCCTTTCTGACTTATGTACTTTGAGCATATATCTTTAAAAAAACATTTCATTGGAATCATTGCACACTGGCTAAGTGAGTAACTCTTATTGTTTGCCATTTGTTTGTGTTATTAAAAAGTATTGATGAGTTTCTAGTACATAGTTACTTTTTTAGTAACACTAATTACTATGTATAATAAGTGTTCATTTACTAAATGTAATGCATTCAATAAGAAAACTAAACAAAAGATATATTTTTAGAACAAGTCTAAATTGTTATCATGTGAATATAGTAGAAACATACAACATTCTAACTTAAATTCTTTTTTTCGTTTTCAAATAAAGATATGAATGTGCTTTTAGGGTCAGAATAAATGGACACATTTTCAAACAAAATAGCCCCAGATTTTAAAATACCCATAACAACATTTTTAATCCTACTGAATACTATTCTATCAAGAAAGAGATTAAGAAAAACTACACATGCAACTTACACATTGTCACTGTTCTTTCATTATCAAAACTTCCTTAGTATTACTGCATCTATGTTAGGAGCACCAAGAGTAATTCACTATCATTAGTCTTACCATGGTGGATACTTTCAGATGTGTGTGATATCCTACTTTCTTGATATTCAGAAGTTATTTGTTGTTTGCTGTGCACAAAATATGGCGATAAGTAATATTAGTGCCTTAATACAAATCTATGTATAAAAGCCTAAGTGTCCTTTCTACAGTCTGACCAGTAGCTATGATGTGCACTGACCACCAAGGGGCAGACACTCAAGGCAGGAGTTGCTGAGTTGGGGTGACTTGGCAGCTGTGGTTCTAGGGTGATGCACACTCAATAAGAGAGGAGGGAGTCCGATTGCTGGGTGTGTCACCTCAGAAATGCCCTGTCATAGTCCAGGAATCCTCTGGAGATATTGGAGAGGTGGATTCGACCTGAACCCTGCAGGTCAGGTGGAGGGAACCCACCTGCTGGGAAGGATTCTAAGGGGGTTCGTTCCAGGGTGTGTCTGACCCGTTTCACCCAATCCCACCCCGACACCCACCTTCTAATTAATTTCCTTTTCATGTGCACAAATCCATGCACCAGGTCATTAGTATAAATATATTTTTTAAACGTAGTAAATTCTTATACTATTTTAGATAATATCAGAGGTAATATGAAAACTTTAATTATATACATTTCAAATATGTCAGGACTAAAAATTTTTTTAGGAAGCATGCAATTAAAAAAAACTAAACTGAAACATGCATAATTAGAGGGCAGTAGAGTTTAATGAATTAATTAGAGTTAGCTTATCATTAGGGAAAGTGTCTTGAACTGAGACATCCTAGTTTATAATCAACAGGTATTTGTTCTCAAGACACTTTTCTTTGACTCAAGGCTCTCCTCTACAAAATAACAATCTTACTGCCTTATTTTAGAAGGACCTTAGGAGGACTAAATAAGCTAATACAGCAAAAAAAAAAAAATGCTCAGAGAAACAGTAAACCAAAGCAAAAATCCGTTTGTGAACTTTATTTGTTGAAATTATTTTGGAATCTGAAATAAGCCCTATTGTGGGGTTTTCAACATTTTATGGGAAATGTTATTACTTCTGATTCTTACCTATTCTTTCTGTGTTTTGTAAATCCGCGTATCCCAGCTATTCTATGACTTGCAACTAAATTTATCTACAAATATATTACCTACTAAAGTCAGATAATACAATGTTCCCTTATTTTGGCAGCGAATTATACCACAGGCAGAAAGAAACCTAATAGAATTCAGGACCTGGCCTGAACTACTACTATCCATTCTCCACCTACTCACACTGTGAGCCAGCAGCAGATCTTTATGAGAATGATCCTTAATCTCCCTGTTAACCCCCATTGGCTTTGAAGTTAAAATCCTACTGGTCATACACGGATACTGGTGAGTCATGGAAGGGAGCTTAGCTATCATACAGAAAAATAACCTACTTTTGTTTATCAGGTTTTTAAAAAAATAATTCCTTACTACTTTTGTTTATAGGGTTTTAAAAAAATAATTCTTTACTATGTCCTCTTTTACTATCTAGTTACCTTCTGCAGACTACCCACTCCTGGTCCCAGGCCCTCTCCACCCCACTGTCTGAGTCCATTGGTTAGGTACATATGCATACAAGATCTTCAGAATAACCTACTTTAGATTCAGATATTTCTGTTGACTGGCTTCTATGTGAGGCATAATTTAAAATAGTTTGAAACCTGAGGCAAATTCAAATCACTTGGGAAATGTTTCACTGTTATGGCAAAGAGATCACTGGAAGGGCCAACCTCAGTTACAAAATGAATCTCATGAAAGATGGCACCTACTACTCAGGTAAAGGCAACATGGAAACATAAACTAATATGCTCTATAGGATATAAAGAGACCCAAGGGAAAAGATCAGGTGACAAAGGAAAAGGAAAGTCTGGTCTTTTCCTGCAGCATTATTTGAACCTCTCTGACAGCATAGAATGGTCTCCACTAACATCTGCTAGTAGAAAACACGAACAAGAGGCTCAAAGCGTAACTAGTCCTCAAGTCTGGGATAAGAAGGAAGCTCCTCATAGACTTCCCAGGGTGTGTTGAGGGTGGGCAGGAGGAGGCAGTGTGTGAGTAATTCTAGGAGGCCCAGCTACCAGAATGTGGTGCTGGTAAAAGCAAATGTATGTAAAATAAATGAATAAATAAATAAATAAATAAATAAATGATAAAAATAAAATTTTTAAAATTTGACTTTCAAGTCCAAGTGTCAATCAACATGAAGAATCAGGAATCTGGATAAGCAAGGCCAACCCTGGAGCAAGGATCAATCATGAATATCAGAACTCTGCAGCAATAGAATCAATAGAAACAACAAAAAGGTTACAATATCCTTTTACAGCTCTCCATCTCACTTGTGAAAGAAGACTGTCTTCCTCGGAATTAGGGGATTGTTTATGTTCCTGAAGAACTCCATGTTGGGCAAAGGAGATAGTCCCAGAATATGCAGATTTTTTTCTGATAAAGTGAACACTTCCAGACCTCAAATAGCCAGTTAGAAAAAATCAGAGATGAGACTTTACATCTAACCCCATGCTTGGAGGTTCTACTTGGAATGAAATGGATAAAGATCTTAAAGCTCTGAGATATAGAATATATACCATTGCTCCTTCTAACTGGCTGAGCTTTTCTTGGTTTCTGACTGAAGACAAATATTAACTTACTGCCATTCCCAAACTGCCTGAACTGAACTGTGAAAGCTCACCTGGTACATAAAAAGGAACAGTGAAACCATTTTAAACCTCAGTTTAATGATAGCCTGCATTTTAAAGCAGACACTTAGAAATGAAAATCAGCAACAAAAGCATATTCTTTGGCAGCCACCCCTCTCCCCCAGTTACCTTGAGAAAAGACATCAGTAGCTTGCTGAAGAAGAAGCCTAACTGTATTTGCAGACTCATCATTTCCATCAAGCATGAGGGCTGTGCATGTAACACAGAAATCACCTCCCCCCTCAGCATCTTCAAATGTGTTATTTCAATAGCTAATTTGATGCATTCCCCAAGTGAATACCCTGTTGTCTGTATAGAAAGGATCACTTACAGGCTTAAGTGTTCATCTTTGGAAATTACCTCCAAGGATAAAATGAAGGAACAAAAGGGACACCTCTTGTCCACTTGCAGATTGCTAATTTAAAGTCCTCTAAGAGATAAGAAACTATGCTGAGGTCACTAATCTGAAGTGGGGGAAGATTTAAATGAAGATCCCACCAGGTGTGCAGGAAGTTAAACACAGGTTGAAGGACTGGAGGGTGCTTTAATTAATCTCTGGGCATCCACAAACTCCTGTAATTCTAAACACTTTGGGTTCTGTCTATGGAACATAAAAATGGAGATCAGCATTGCTGGCAGAAGTGGAAAAAGTAATAAAATGAAAAATACAAAAAAAGCAGAGAAGACAGTTAAAAATCAAGAAAAGTCATGGAGGAGGAAAAATGGACTCTAAGAGACCAAGAAAATATTTCATAGAGCTAGGCAAAGGTACCAGCCTCATGGGAAAACCAGACTATGAAGTCAGTAATCAGATAAATCAATTAGAAATATCCTCTAAATATATGATGAACTTTATTAGTACATGATTTATATATAAATATTATGAAATTACAGATAATTTATCTCAAGAAAAATCAATATCATTTTACCTACAAACATGTGCCTTATTAGGCCTTACTGAGGTAAAACCTTTGGTTCTTTGGCCATAGCTAATCAAGATGTGCCCTAAGCTTTGGTGGGAAAAATGCAGACTCCTACAATTGTCAAGGAGAGTAAGATAAATGCTTGTACTAAGAGGGCTTCTTAGAAAAACTCTAAATCAGTGTTAACACACAATCAGATTTGGCTTTCTGGGTTGTTCTGATTTGCATCTGTATCTCCATGGCAGAGCTACATGGGAACTTATCGGTATATGTTGAGAGACAGCAGAAAAATTTCATATCCAAGCTGTTTGACAGTCAATCCATGGGTCAGCCCCTTCCTACCTATGGAATCATGGGTCAAGTCATTCACCTCCCTGAACCACAGTTGACTCATTAATATAAATAGGCTACTTTGCAGGGTTATTGTGATGACTATATAACACAGATGCACTATACAGCACACCTAGTTTGCAGGGTTATTGTGATGACTATATAACACAGATGCACTATACAGCACACCTAGTTTGCAGGGTTATTGTGATGACTATATAACACAGGTGAATTACATAATATAGTGTCTAGCCCACAACAGAACACTCTAGTAATGGTAGTTTCTTTTCTCTACATTCCCATAGCTTACACACAAACTTTTAAATAATCCATGAAATACAACCTGCTTGAAGAGTCTTCTCTTTCAGAGATATCTTCCACTATTAAAGAAAAAAGGGAAATATATTTTAAAACAATAATAAAATATAGGACTTTAAAAGTACTGGAGTAGTGCTTTGTTAGAAAGTATCTTGTGGGACCACACCTAATATAATATAATATAATATAATGTAATATAATATAATATAGTGAATATTAATCATATTATTGGTAGACCACTAATATTTATATATCCTCTTTTTAAATATACCAAATGCAAGAGAAAAAATGAATGGGATCTATCAAAATTTGATAATTATCTGTGAAATGTTATGTACAAAGAACATAATTCTAACCAAACCCCATCAGACTGATAGAAAATGGTATTGTTAGTAGAAGCAGAATCTATAATAACAAAAGCATAATTTGCTAATTAGACTGGATGTCCCTCTGGACAAACTTCTGCATGAAGCCAGGGCTGGGAGGGCTGAGGGAAGCTGCCCCACTTCGAGGGCCAAGCCCCTTGCATGAATTTCGTTCATGAGGCCTCTAGCCATGGAATAACAATGTCAAACGTAAAAGAGCATGAATTTTCCGAACTTCTTCCACTAGAAGCAGTTAGTAAAGAGAACACCTCTTATGCAGTAACACAATACTACTTTTCTAGCTCGTCAGTGAAGACTAGCCCATTTAGGATGGAACACTCCATCACAAGGAAGCTTGATCGCCAGGCACTACACTTTAAGCACAGCAAAACATAGGAAACAGTGTCTTCCTGGCCCAATTCACAATTGCAACTTAAATAGGAAAGACTTTTGGATTCCTGTTGTATATAGTAGAACTACTTGAGACTGTCTTTTTCCATTGCTAGAGCGTATCTGTTCCCACCTCATAGAGCATGTGTTAGAGACTTTTAGTGCTCTGCAGTAGTGTGTGAGGTCATTTTTCTAAACTCTCCCCAAATTAGGTGGCGAATGCCTAGAGAAAACATGCTTTTTCAGCTTGTGTGACATATGTCATGAGATCCTATGCAGAAGAAGAAGAACAACAACAACAACAAAAAACCTGAGGAAAAAGTCTTGGATAACTATATCCAATTACCTCAAAATTTTCATTTTTAAAAATGTTAAAAAGATACCCAATGTCTCTTTCCAACTACACAAAAATCAAAAAAGGCAAAACTATGGAGACAGTAAAAAAAAAAAGATCATTGGTTTTCAGTGGTTAGAGAGAAGGGAAGGTAGAATAAGCAGAGCACAGCAGATTTTTAGGGCATAGAAAAGATTGTATATGATACTGTAATGGTGGGTACATGTCATCAGACTTTGTCAAATCCCATAGAATGTATACCAGCATGAATGAACCTTAAGGATAAGTATGGACTTTGGTGGATAATGATGATTCACTGTAGGTCCATCCATTGTAGTAAATGTATCACTTGGTAGAGGATATCAAAATAAGCAAGGCTGTGTGTATTTGGGGTTGTAGGGTCTATGAGAATGCTCTATACTCTCCACTCAATTTTCCTATGAACCTAAACATGCTCTAAAAAAAGGCTTATCAATTTTTTTTAGAAAAAAAATAATCTGCTATTAACATATATCCACCTATTGTTGCTATTTGAAGTCACAGTCAGCTTGGAAATTAAAATCATGATCCAAGTATCAGAATATAGGCTTTTAAATATATATATATGTATATATATATATATATATATATATATATATATATATATATATATATGTTTTAATTGACTACATAAAGGAAAGGAGAGGGAGAGAGAGATAGAATCAATTATGAGAGAAAATCACTGATGGCTTCCTCCTACATGGCCCACACTGAGGATTGAGAATGCAACCCTTGCATAGGTGCTGACCTGCAATCCAACTGTGATTTTTTGGTTCATGGTCAACACTAAACCACTGAGCCATGCTGACCAGGCAGAATATGAGTATTATCCCCACAACTGAGTAGAGCATGTGGAAATATATACATTTGTTTTTATTGATATTTTACAGAGAGAGGAAGGAAGAGAGATAGAGAGCTAGAAACGTCAATGAGAGAGAAACACCGACCATCTGCCTCCTGCACACCCCCCACAGGGGAATGTGCCCGCATCCAAGGTACATGCCCCTGACTGGAATCGAACCCGGGACCTTTCAGTCCGCAGACCTACGCTCTACCACTGAGCCAAACCAGTTTCAGCAACATGTGGAAATATATAAATTAACACAATTATTTGAATTGTATAATTGAGCAAGAAAATGAATGATAAAATGATTGAATATCTTATTTTATAATTACATATGGGGATTTAGTACTGTAAATCAAAACTGAATCTTCCATTTGATAAAAAGTCACTTTGAATTCAAATTTTAAGTCAGAATTCGTTGTGCTGATTTTATCTAAAAATCATCTTGAAACATTAAATTGATAAAAAGGAAAGCTTATAATTGCCTAATAGTGCCCTAGTAATTTATGTACAAACTAGAGGCCTGCTGCACAACATGCGTGCATTGGGGGTGAGGGGTCCTTCAACCTGGCCTGTGGCCTCTCACAGTACAGAACCTTCAAGGAGTCCTTAGCACAGCCATGGAGGCTGGAGAGGCTTTTGCAGCTACCCCCACTGCGCTCACCAACCATGAGTCTGTCTTCTGGCTCAGCAGTGCTCCCATCCACCCCTGGGTTAAGTGGTCGGCAAACCATGGCTCTTGAACCCCTTGTGTGTGGCTCAGTGGTAGAACCACTTCTTCAAAGGCTGAAAACCGACTTCTGCGCATGAGCCACGAAGTTTCAATTGAATGGAACCTGCACATTCACAAGTGGTATTTTGTGGAAGAGCCACACTCAAGGAGCCAAAGAACTGCATGTGGCTCCTAAGCCTCAGGTCTCCTACCACTACTCTGGGAGATTGCATTGATCACCAGGGAAGCTCCTGTATTGGGTGTCTGCCGATTGGTGGTCAGTGTATGTCATAGTGACTAGTTGTTTCGCCTTTTGGACAATTTGCATATTAAGGTTTTATTATACAAGATACCTGTATAAAAGTTACAGAAATAACCATAATTGCAAGCAATTATGGATGATGCAACTGAAACTAGTACCATATTATATTATTGTATTACTTGCTTTAAACATAAGTTTTCAAGTCAACATCAAAAATTCAGTCAGGGTGTGCAGAAACATTTCATATAGCCAGCCCGAGACTGTTATCCTTAGAAAGTCCTGATTAAATGGCTACCATTCAGTTGCTATCTGAAAACCTGAACTGGAAAGGGTTTCCACTTTTCCCTTCAACAAGACTGTGCACACACCCACACATGGATGCACTTAGCGTGCCCAGCTCAGGTGACTGGAGAGGCTGAGCCACTGGGTCCTACAGGACTCCTACTACACACTGCAGCAATTCCAGGAGACACAGCAGCTCTACCTAATACACAGTAACAAACACAGGGAAGCACCAAATGAAGATACAAGAAACATGACACAAATGAAGAAAATGCCATTAGCAAGCAAACTACTGGATACAGAGTTCAAAACAATGGTCATAAGGTTATGCAAGGATCTTCATCATGAGAGCTTCAATGACTTAATGAGAGCTTCAAGCAAATTTATGAGCCTTTCAAGGACCCTAATAAGAATTTCAAAGACAAGAAAAAGGACCAGTCAGAAATTAAGCATAAACTAGTTGAAATAAAGAAAATTTTACAGAGATCCAACATTAAAATAGAAGATTCTCACCGAAATCAGTTTGGCTCAGTGGATAGAGCATCAGCCTGTGAACTGAAAGGTCCCAGGTTCGATTCCGGTCAAGGGCATGTTCGGGAGCACATCCTCAGTAGGGGTTTTGCAAGAGGCAGCTGATCGATGTTTCTCTCTCATCGATGTTTCTAACTATCCCTCTCTTTTCCTCTCTGTAAAAAATTAATTAAATATATATATATTTTTAAATAGAAGATTCTCAGAATCCAATCAAGGATTTCCAACATGAGAAATCAAGGAATCACCCAATCAGAAGAATAAAAAGAAAAAATAATAAAAAATATGAAGACAGTGTAAGGAAAACTTCATTATGTCAAGAAATAATAACAGAAAACTTCCCCTACCTGGTGGAGGGAAGACACTTACAACTGCAGGAATCACTCAGGCTACCAAACAAGTAGAACCTAAAGTGGCCCACACCAAGACACATCATAATTAAAATGTCAAGACAGAGATAAACTTAAAAGCAGCAAGAGAAAAGCAGTTGGTTACCTTCAAGGGAGCAACAATATACAACATACGTCTTGTTCCCAAATTCTCTCCTGTTTTAAATTTACTTAAATTGATTTCTCAGCAAAAAATTATGCAGGCCAGAAGGAAGTGGCAAGAAATATTTAAAGTG